>OY987251.1:14836411-15127586 GCA_963920765.1 Ulota crispa | reverse complement strand
GACCTAGTCATGAAAATTTGTGGCAGTCGTTTATGGCATGTTTTTCTTCTAGTGGAAAAGTTGCTAAATCAAATTGAATTTCATCTTTAAAAATCCATTTGAGATTTGCATACTCCATTCAAAAGTTATTGACAAATTTCAAAAGTGATGGTAATTACAAATGTTAAAGAAAATGTTCATTTTTAACCATCCTTTCTAAAATTTGTCAATAACTTTTGAATGGAGTATGCAAATCTCAAATGGATTTTTAAAGATGAAATTCAATTTGATTTAGCAACTTTTCCACTAGAAGAAAAACATGCCATAAACGACTGCCACAAATTTTCATGACTAGGTCACAATAACTGCCTTACAATTGCACAAACAATTGCATAACAACTGTACAACAATTACACGACTAGATTGTAGTCGTGCAGTTGTTGTGTAGCTGTTTTTGTAGTTGTAAGGCAGTTATTGTAACCTAGTCATGAAAATTTGTGATAGTTGTTTATGGCATGTTTTTCTTCTAGTAATTCTTAGTTCAAACTTTTTCAAAAGAAAACTATCATTCTATGCCTAAATGGCCGCCAATTTGCCAAAATCTGCTGAGCTAAGAAATTTTGAATTCAAAGTAGATAAGTAAGTTAGAAGCACCATGGTTTAACAAGAAACTAGAGCAGTGATTTGGTGGCAAGAGCCTTGGCCTCCTAGGTCGGAGGTCGTGGGCTTGAATCCCTTGGGCACCTTGCAACCACTTGCTCGGGCAGTGTTGATATTTTCAAAAACTTTTTTCCTGCTGCCTGAATTGTTTATACATATGTTTATTTAAATATTTTCCTCTTTGGAATTAACCTCATCAACAAAAATAATCAACATGAAAACAACATAAAAACAACAAAATCTTGATGAAAAGTACCTTGATCAAAGAGTTCTGTTGATTTATTTAATACTGTTTAAAAGAATAGAACAAAGGTAATTTTTTGTTAAATTATTCAAATAGTGTGTGCAAGTGACCAAAACAACAAGAAATTGTTGATTATCTGTTGTTTTGGACATAGTTTTCTAGTAGTGTACCTACGGCCTCAAAGTTTGTCTTGATTTTTTTATACTTTTTTGGAAGACAGAAAAACACATTAGCTTTTGGGGAATACAATTTTTATTCCAATCTATGCTCAAGAGCAAAAGTTTTGCCTAGATAAGCACAAATTTATGGAGATTGGGCATCAACTTTTTTTTACAAAATTTTGAATTTTTTTTTCTTTCTCATAGGCTATAGTTTTTTCTACATTTGAACTAGTTATGAGAAAGTTATGGACAATCTTGTTTTTTGGGCAATTCAAGCATTTTCATGAAAAAATAACTTACAAAGTTCATTTTTAAATGCACGTTAAACTTTTTTTCAAAAAAAACTGTTGGAAAGGGTGAAGTTTGCTTTCTAGAACAATCTCGCCATTGGGATTATTGTGTTTCAATTCCATTGCAAGGTTATTATCAATTTAAGTTTTTATTCAAACTTATATCTTCTTCTACCTAGTTTTTTATTCAATAATGAAAATTAAGTATTTTTTTTTAAAATGTTTTTCAAATGACTCTCAACTCAATTTTCCACCATAAAAAAATGAGCCTCCAAACTCTATGGTGCAAAAATTATAAGTTTAAAAAATTCAAAATCAAATAATCTAATCATGCAGGGTACAAAAAAGTTTTGTTTTTTTACACTTTAAACATAAATATCTTGCATTATGTGCGGTCAACATTTTTGAATTTTTTTTACACATTCCTATACTAGTCTAGTACAAGATCATAAGATTAGATATGCAAAAAGATTAATTTTCAAACTTTTTTACTCTTTGCCATAGAAATGGCAGTTTTGAGTGTCTTTTGACAAAATAAAGGTTGCAGTCCTTTAGGGGTTTAAAAAAATCCACCATGTATAGTACATTGTCAAGTATTTGAGTTTGAATTGACAAGAAGCCATTTGTTGCCATGCCTAAAACACGGGCAACTATACTTAACAAAGTCATATTATGTAAAAAATTAAGTATTAAATATTGGTTTAAACTCTATAGATATGATGTTGAAGCTAGGCAAGTTGGATAAGTACTTCATGAACCCTTTTGGAATTGTACATTGCGTGGAAAAAAAATAGAAATTAAAAAATAACAATGAATTGGTAAGAATCTGATTATGGAAATGAAAAATGCCAATATCAATGGTCAAAATGTTGAAATAACCAATCTACATGCTTTGATATTATTTTTATTCCAAAATATTGAACGTTAAGTTGAACATAATACTTCAAAGTTTGTTTTAGATGAGACATTTCAAACCCTGGACTGCAAAAATAAAACTCTTTGTAACTTTTGTTTCATTCAAGAAGATGAAATGATTTTAGGGCGTTCAACATACATTTTTTGTATAAAATTTTGATTTTTGATTTTAGTTTTTGGAAAAGGTGAATTTTCCTAGTCTGCCCAGACTACTTGCCGAGTAATAAATGTACCATTAATCCTAAACTCTAAACTGTCGCTTTGCTCTTCAACCCAAATGTTGTAAAATATTATGCAAATAAAAAATGCTTCATATCCCTAAATCCATCTCTTCAAATTTTATCTTAAAAAATAGATATCTCCAATCACAAAGACTTGCCTTTCAAGAATATTGAGTAGCCAAAAAAACACAGCTTGCCTCTATATCATAAATAAAAAAATGTAAACCACATGCGGACAGAGCAACCATATAGTAACTCATAGGGTCCAATTGTTATATTGTTATAAACAGTGATGAATTTTGTATGAGTTCATTGCAACCTACTTAATCCCTAAAGGACCATTGTCCCTTTGGGGACAGGTTGGATTTTGGGCACGTACCTATGGCTAAACTACTTGTGTGATTCTTTGAAACTTTTACAAAATGTAGGGAATTCAAAGATCTATGTAGGCATCTAATTTTTTTCATTCTGACATTTCATGAAGAAGTTATGCATGAATTTTTGAAAATTTGGGGAGGACTGCCCGTCCGGGCAACTCAAAAACCTCTTTAATTTTTTTTTAAAACCCCTAAAGGACCATTGTCCCTTTGGGGGACAAATGGGATTTTGGGCATGTATGTATGGCTAAACTAATTTGCGTGATTTTTTGAAACTTTTATTGAAAGTGAGGAATTCAAAGATCTATGTGGGAATGTAAATTTTTCTCCATTCCGACATTTATTGAAGAAGTTTAAAATGAATAATTGAAAAACATGGGAATATTGGGTAGCCAAAAACTTCTTTAAAAATTTCTTTTATTTCAAATAAAAATCTGAAATAGGTTCTTTAGACTTATATAGATGTGGGGAGCTTTGAATCATTCAATTTTGATAGATGAGATGAAAGTTATGAGAAGTTTTAGTTTGTGGATAGGTGTGGTTTCAAGCAAAACCACACCTACCCGCAAACTAAAACTTCTCATAACTTTCATCTCATTTATCAAAATTGAATGATTCAAAGTTCCCCACGTCTATATAAGTCTAAAGAACCTATTTCAGATTTTTATTTGAAAAAAAATAAATTTTTAAAGAAGTTTTTGGGCTACCTGGAGTCCCCTATTTTTCAGTTATTCATTTTAAACTTCTTCAATAAATGTCGGAATGAAGAAAAATTTACATTCCCACATAGATCTTTGAATTCCTCACCTTCAATAAAAGTTTCAAAAAATCACGCAAAGTAGTTTAGCTATAGGTACATGTCCGAAATCCCATTTGTCCCCCAAAAGGACCCGTGGTTCTTTAGGATCAAAAACTTGAAATTGATTCTTTGGATTATTTTATACTAGGGAAGCTTTGAATCATTCAATTTCAATCAATAAGATGAAAGTTATGAGGAGTTTTTGTTTGTGGTCAATTTGGATTCTTTACTCTAAAACAAACTTTGAAGTCCTTTATTTTACTCAATTTTCAATATTTTGAAAAATAAAATAGACTAGAGGAAGTAGAATTTTTATCACAACATTACAACCATTGGGATTTGCATTTTTCATTTCAATAATTAAATTCTCAACAATTTAGTGTTTTGACTCATTCTCTACTTCTTTTTACTTATGATTTTTTCCTATGTCTTATAAAGTTCCGATTGATTTGAAAATTCTCCCACACATACCTAACTTGATCTCCTACATGGAAAAAATAAATTGAAACTTTGGGTAGAGCAAGTTTTTGTTAAAAGAGTGGTAAAAGGCTTTTGAAATTTTTGGGTAGCATGGAAAAATACTTTTTTTTCACTTTAAATGTAAATATCTCACTCCTCTCCATTTAGATTGAGCTGATTTTTTTCCCACAAGTATCTCTTCTAATCAAGAGCAAGATCCTATGGTTGGATTTCCCAAAAACAAAACATAAAATCCGTTTTCACTAAACCTTCTAGAAGTTGCAGTTTTAAGTGATTTTCATAGATAATAGGGCATGGTCCTGTAGGGGTTAAAAATTGGGTCCAACAAGTCTCCATATTCAACTCCTCAAAAAGATACTATTTTTCAACATGTCACTTGTTATGAGATGGGGAGTATTGTACGAGGATCAACAAGATTTTTTAGGCAACATTTTGCCACAATCTTAACTCATTTTGATGTTAGCTACCTCAACACTAAAAAATTGAGCAAAAATTATATGAAATTACCAAACAACACTCAAACAAAAACTAGGTTTTCCAAATTTTGGATGAAGTATACTACTGTCAGTATATTTATGGATGAGTGTGCACACATGGATGATTCTAACCATTTTCTCTTGCTTGCGTTCTTGGGTGCATGTTGCTTGACCAACAAGAAATCCAAAAAAAATTTGTTTAGAAAAAACAAGGTTATAAGTGACCTTCCTCCTCATGCTAGAGTAACTCAACCCTTAAAGGACAGATGGATCACCGTGGCTTGCCTTGCCTGTAGCATTCTACAGTGTTTTGCACACAGGCACCAGTAGTATTGCTTCAAAAAGTTGGAAAAGTCAACAGTGCATGGTGCCCTCGTGAAAATTACAAGAAGGACAACTTGGGAGCTAACACCATGTTTCTGAATCTTATCACAATTTGGGTTACAAAAAAATAATGCATTTCAAGAGATAATTTTTTGACTTCCATGATGGACCTTGGGTTTATGGTCATTTCTGAAAAAAAAATCAGATGAAAAATGACTTTTTTTCTTTTTTCGAAGCCGGAGGATATTTTACGTCCTCTTCAACATTTAGGGGTTAAGTAGCGTTATGTTTGGCCCAACAAGATACTTAGGATTTTAAAGAGTCACCTTAAGCTTACTGGTCAGCAAGTTAGACAATTTTGATGAATAGATGTCCCTGACAAGATTAATATGTGCCTCAAGCCCTCTTTACACTACACGGAATATTACGTTTAGGTTGCCCATTTGCCCCCACACTAATTTCTTGACATTTGATACTATATAAATGCTTATTGATATTGCAGTAATTTTCATCAATAATTTTTGTAACAAATAAATTTTAACCCCTAAAGGATTATGGTTTTTATTTTGTTAAAAGAAATTCAAAATTGTCATTTCTATGGCAAAGAGTAAAAAAGTTTGGAAATTGATCTTTTTGCAAATCTGACCGTAGGATCTTGTACTAGACTTGTACAAGAATGTGTCATTCAAAACTTCAAAACTTTGACTGCACAGATTGCAAGATATTTGTGTTTAAAGTTTTGAAAAACCAGCTTTTTTGCACCTTGCACAATTAAAATATTTGACTTTGAACTTTTTTAACTTGAAATTTTTTGCACTATGGAGTTTTGGGGTTTATTTTTTTATGGTGGGGAATTGAGTTGAGAATCTTTGGAAAGAAACCAAAACAAAAAATATTCAATTTTCATTCTTAAAAAAAAACATTAAATAGAAGAAGGTTTGAGATTGAACAAAAACGTATATTGTTAATATCCTTGCAATGGAATTGAAACACAATAATCCCAATGGTGAGATTGTTCTAACAAGCAATCTTCATCCTCTCTGATAGTATTTTTTGCAAAATGTTAAATTTGCATTCAAAAATGAAGTTTATAAGTTATTTTTTTAAGATGATGCTTGAATTGCCCAAAAAACAAGATTGTCCATAACTTTCTCATAACTAGTCCAAATGGAATGAATCAAAGCTTCAAATGTAAACAAAGATATAATGTACAAGTGGAAAAAGTTCAAAAAAACAAATTCAAGTTTTTGTAAAATTTCATTTGCTGCCCGGACCCTCCAAATTTTTGCTTATTTGGGCATAACTTTTGCTCCTTGGCATTTATTGGAATAAAAATTATATTCCCCAAAAGCAAATGCATTTTCCTATCTTCAAAAAGACTTTCAAAAAATAAAAACAAAAATTGAGACCATAAGTACCTGCCCAAAATCTTATTTGTTCCTCAAACGGACAATGGTCCTTTAGGGGTTAAAGGAGCTAGCAACAATAACAAAGTTGTGGGAATGACATTTAGTGGCATCCAAGAACAATCTAGCTACGTCCAAGAATAAATGAGCAACGTCCCGGTTGTAAACCATGCAAATTTCTAATCTTTAGAGAGTTGTATGCGCCTAATGGCCAAGCAATGTGTCATGGGGGAACTTTGTAGGGTAAGGCAACCTGATTGTAAAAGCAACCTAAACAAAATATCCAATGTAAAGGTGAGAAGTTGTGGAGAGCAAAATTTCAACCAATGAGAAAACTATAGAAACTAAGAATTATAGTTTTCAATGGCTGAACTATTGCTCTCCATGGCTTTTCCGGGCTTCAGCCCATCACAAACATAAATAAAGGCTAGTTTCCATTGGGGACTGAAACCGGAGGCCCATCCAACTTAACCATGGGCAGAGAATAAGAAAAAACTTTAAAATCAAGGTGAGACATAAATTTTGAAAGCAAGCTCCAGATTAGGATCTAGAAGGTTCAAGAATGCTAGTTAACTTTTGCAAAGCTAGAGGCTGGCCAGGCCTGGACTCTCTAGCCCCGCAATGGAAACCGGTTCTAAGGTGGGTATTCATTCTTGATCATTGAACCTAATGCTGTTGATATGTACACAAGATGTTCATTTAAGATCTCAAATCTAGGTTACCATAGATAACTTGTTTTATGTGCCACAAAAGATAAGCTATCTATGACTAATCTAGATTTGAGATCTCAAATGAACACGTCGTGTACATAGTGACGGCATTAGGTCAAATGATTGAGAATGGGTAGTATCCAAAGTCTGGACATGAATACTAAGAGCTTCCCCAACCCTACACTGGCAATGTTTGACACACGCGAAGCATGGATGAGAAATGGTTAGAGCCCCTCAAATTCCTCTCAGAGCATCTCCACCGGTCATGCATTTTGCAGGCTCGCTGAAGCAATTTGAGCGGGCCCTCTAAGGCAGTTTAGCATGGGCATTAGAGCCTATCTCCATCGTTGCAGTCAGAATCAATGCGCTACATGATCATTGCAGTTTTTGTGGCCTCTTTTTGTGCAAGGTAGTGCCATGCAAGCACACAAATCCTGGGAAAGCTCAGCCCAAGAGGCATCTTTCAGCAAATCAGAGATAGAATCTCCTAGGACCAAAGCTGAAAATAACATTTCCCCCAACATCTCGCTTGCAAAATAATAGCAACCTCAGAATAGGCCAAGAATTCAGCTCGCTAAGAGAGAAGTAAGACCCGGGAGCTCACCGTCCCCGGACCTCATTTGGTGAAGCCGCTTTGAAAATTTGGCCGGGGAGAGTCACCAGTGGGGATCCAGATAGGAAATATTACCAGCGGCCACGTTGTTTGGGCGGCTTGAGTCAACCGGTGGAGATGCTCTTCTAGCACTCCATTCTAGAGTGCAAGAGTAGGGACCCTTTAAAACACTATTCATCCTAACTTTAGTGAGCTTTATCCTATATTCCCTTTGGTGAATGGTCAAATGACTATGACTATTTATGGGGCATGCTTGAATTGCAGGGGCCATGTTTGAAGTGCATGACGAGAAAGCAAGAATTTTTAGGGCTCTTCAAAATAGATGCAATCTCTTGGAGTGTCAAGTTTGAAATTTGAAGTGCAAGGTTGGAGCTACTCTAAATGTATAGGGTTAAGCCTCGGGTTGAGTGCATTCCGAGGTATTAAACGCCCAAGGGCGTGAGCCCGAGGGTGTTTAATACCCCGGGATGTACTCAACCCAGGGCTTAACATGGCGTTAAGCCCGCTCTCCGACGCGCTCCTGTGACCTCAACTCACTCCCATCATGTTCCCATCCTATATTAATGGTGCAATGCGATGTTAAATTTTTAATAGTGCATTGCACCATTTAAAAAAATTCCTGCTTCATAAGACGAGTTAGTTTATACTATGCAAATCACAGAAGGGCTTAACCCCTCGACGCCCGTACTTTTCAGAATACACTGAAAAGGGGCAAAATTTTCGGCCCTGCGATGTTGAGGGTTAACGACATCCTCGATGCAATCGATTGCCACCTCAATCGTGGTCACTGTCTAGCTCATTTGAATGTCAGTGACACTCGAGCGGAACTCTCGTGAGCTACCAAGTGTCGCCCTACGACAAGCTGGTTTAACAGCACCGGTGGTGTGACTCAGCTTTGTCTCTTGCTTAGCAACCTTTCCAAACTTTCCGCACAGCTCAGCTTTGGCTTAACTTACACCCTTCGTATAACGAGTCAGCTCGAATTTCTCGTTTTCAGCGGGCGATCGAGGTGGTTTGCATTTTTTTGTGGTGTACGCATTTTCAGAGCGTACATTGGCTTCGGTGCGTTGTTAGGTTTTGAGGGGGACATGGCTAGAAGAGGAGCAAAGGAGTCGAAGTTAATGCCAAGGAGAAGAATCAGATAGGTTCTACTGTAGCCAAGACGAAGGTTATAGTTTGGCTATGAGGTTCACTGACGTGAAGGCAAATTTGCAGGGCAGATTTTCTCACTTGAGCCAAAGTGTCGGAGAGGACGTAGCATATTTGTGTTAATTTGATGCTCAAGCTGCACCGGCTCCAGCACCCTTCGCATCCTACAAAGAGAGTGGCGGCTACTGAAACCATTAGGGAGATGCAAGTGGCTACCATAGGTAATCAATTGGGCGCCCATGCAATGCAATGTATTGTCACCACATGTGTAACACTTGTAACTCTTTGTCGGGGTCGGAATTGCTGTTTGTCCTCAATTTGTAAGATGACCTACACATACAGAGCAGGAGGTGCATGAGAATTCTTGGCTTGTCATGTATAGAAGCAATCATATTGCAGGAAATTTTCGAAATATTTCACGATGTTCGATAATGAATCATGTTCCTTCGTCAATCATTGTTTCTTAGAGACAATGTCTTAGGAGCTTTTGCACTCTAACAAAATCATGTTGCGATAACTTTGTCAGAGAGGAGAAGGCAAATGGTTGTTTGTGCAACCGACAAGGCTTCAAACTATGGTCATCATGCAAAAGGATACTGATTAAGTGCCTGGTCAAAGTGTACATAGCAACATTATTCGGGCTCCCTGAGTGGACAGTGTCCTAGGAAATATATTGTGCACCAATGTAGATTCAAAGTAAGCATACCATGTCCAAAATCTACTTCTCTTGAAAAGTTGCTTAGAATCTTTCTTGGAATACCTTATAAGCTGGTTTTACTATTCTTGAAAACATTCCATGTTTAGAGTTTACAAAATGTGTGATTTTTTCTAAGTCTTCTAGCCTACAAAGAGCATCATTCACATGTACGTATGAAATGCAAGTTCCCAATCAATCTTGCCTGACTTGAGTATCATAATACTTCTTCTCTCTTTGCCATGGTTTATTTTCTCTTGAATTTGATATTCTATGGTGATATTCATTGGAAAATAGGGCAGTTGCAAGACAAACCACTTGCTACGCCTTGCCAGTGTACTTGATGAAGTTTCTTAGAACATCCATGAAGAACCCTTAACCCATTAACGTCTGGTCGAGTAGTTCCTGGTCGATTTTGACTCTTTTCAAGAGAGAATGCCAAGGAATTTGATGACGTGGCAAAGGGGACAGTTTTGGGGAATTGGAAAGTGAAGAATTTAGGGCAATAATTAGGCCAATTTGAGGTGGCATGTGGCTAGAGGGTTGAAAAAACTAAAAGAGTACCGGTTGAAAATATATCAATAAGTGCAACAAGATGACCATAGCAACTAAAGAATGAGCATAATTCATGATGCTTAACACTAAACTCTGCAAGATACTTCCATCTGAACGGTCAAATCTATGGAAGACATTTGTATTCAATAGTTTGAAAATTTCCCCCAAATGGCCATACAAAGGATTGCCCACCCCCCAATCGACCACAATTGTTAATGGGTTAATGTATATTGTGTCTTCAATGCTACAATGTTTTAATTCAATGCTATAGCTTGATGACAAATAACTCTTGCAAGAATGTTAGAGTGTATGTTATTAGTGGTGGAACAAACCTAAGTAAAATGAATTTATTGATTTTAGTCACAATTGTCTTTTCCTTTGAATTTCTCAACATAAAAAGTGGAATTTGAATCTCATACATTCTAAAGCATTTGGTTACATCAATACCTAAAGAGGATCCAAAGACAGTTAGTTGCAATTTTTGAAGTGACTAGAGGAATAGATAGATAGATATTTTAATTCAATAATAGCATTCTACATTAACTTGGTATGCTTCATGAGATTGAAAGTTGGCCATTTTTAGGAATCAATTGACTTTTGCATTGGAAATTGTTATATAATGATGTCACCTCCGTACTCTGACGCTTAGTGAAGACAATTTGGTCAATGTGTCTACTACATTTGTTGGCAAAAGTGGTCTTGCACTCTTCAAAAAAAATTGAGATTTAATAGCACCTTGGAAAGGATTCTTAATTTATTTTTAAATTTACACAATTGTGTAAACCTTTAGACCAATTTGACAGCACCCATACATGAATTATGTCCTTTTTTGCAATCTAAATTGATGGCCCTTGAACCTAACAAAGTTTCATCAAGTTAAACAATAAAATTAAAAACTCACTTATTGTCTAAACCCTAATTTGGATACAAATAAGCTTTGCTTGAAATTCAAGATTTAAATTGTCAACGGGAAAAGAATTGACATAATGAACAACAAATAACCAAAACATTGCACAATTTTAACAAAATAAAAGAAGCTTGAAGGATAATTGACTCTATGGGCCAAGTCCATTGAATTTTTCAACAATATTCAAAGCCTAGTAAGTTGATGGGAATTGATATATATACCACCCCTTTTTGACTATTCTACCACACCTACTATGTACGGCCAATATTTACAATATTAAAGTAAGTGTGGATCATAGAAAAAACATCACTAGTTTGAAAATACAACTTGGCATAGAAGTTGCAACTATGGTTTTGTTTTTTAGCTATGGATCCTGCTCATAGTATCAATTAAAAAATCTAAACTATGCTTAGTTTAATGGAATTTTTTTAAAATTGATACTATGAGCAGGATTCAAAGTTGAAAAACAAAATTTAAAAAAAATTTAAAAAAAATTTAAAAAAAATTTAAAACTGCAACTTATATGTCAAGCTGTATTTTCAAATTAGTGACATTTTGCCCATGGTCCACACGTACTTTAATGTTGTAAATATTAGCCATATATAATAGGTGTGGTAGAATAGTCGAAAAGGGGTGGTACATATATCAATTCCCCAAGTTGATATGCTCGAAATTGGACTCATAGCAAATATTGCAAGTCACAAGTGAAGACCACTTGTAGTAGCACTTACTGAGGCCAAGAAAGTGAACGAGTGCAGCGAGTGAGGTCTAGTAAAAGCAAAGACCCAACTTGAAAGTCAAATTCAAAATGTCTCTCTCACCTAGAATCTGGCGGGACTTGCACTGTAGAGCTGGGGGCGTGGGCATGTGGGACATAGTGATTTACCACCCCTGGGAAGCTCGGAAGCTCGGAAATGTAAGTCTGAAGCGAAAGAAATGAGAGGTGAAGCGGTCACTTTTTCATCCCATCTGGCAAACTACCCAATCATGAGCATGCCACTTGGCGGTTGAAGATCAGTGACAGCGTGCACGCCTTGCCGAAGATCACGCCTCTGTTCCACTCTCCTGTCGATGACCACTTCGTAGTTCGTACCCTGCTCCCTTTCCTTGCAACCGTCGTGCAGCAGCTGCATCGCCTTTCGAGATACTCGTCTCCGGACTTGTCGAAGTGTGAAGAAAGATACATATCGTGAGCTATGTTGTGAGTGAGCTGCGGCTCTAGGGGATCGTCCTCTCTTGCTTTGCAAATGGCAACGAGCTTTGCTGGCAGCTCCGTTGCAATCTTCCCGGTGTCCAGCGACAGGTTACCTGTTGCTTTTCCAGCTTCTGTTCCTTCTTTCCCAGTCTTGCAACTCCGGTGCTGCTGCTGCCGCGATATGCGGTTCCTCTGTTCGACCTCCGCCTCTCTATCAACCATTTGTTGAGTAAAATTTACTTCATCTGTCGATATTTCGGCTTGTGTTCACCGGTTCTTCGAGTTCGTGCCGGATTCTAGAAGATTCGGAATATATTGGGGCCCTTAGTATCCTTCCGGCGGAAGGCTGCTCTGTAAAATAGAAGTTGACACCTTCAACTTCGTCACGTTGGTGCAATTCTCAGTGCCAGAATTGTGACCATATCCATTTCTAGGATTGGAGGACTAGGACTGGTTTAGATTTGGATTTCCAGCCTGGTCGGTGTAAGCACTGAAGATTACGCAGCTTCTGACACTAGCCTCGTCGAGCTGGTGCGTGGAAAGAGGCATGCTCGTAGGGCAAAGAGAAACAGGGATGACATTACAGATCGTTTGAATCTGTGCCAACAGTTTTTGGGAGATTCTAAAATTCGGGGAATTTTTAGAACTGGGTTGGGGTTTTTGCCAATGCAGTATTGTGACTGAAATCGGTTTGGAGACCGTGTAGTCTCACATGTGGAGATGGGGATGGTCGGGGTTAAGCTCTCCCGATTGCTGTTTCTCCTGTGTAGCAGCTCCTTCATTTTGACACTCTCTGTGAGCGAACAGACTGTGTACTCGTCTTTCCAATTCAATGGTGCGGAGAAACCGATACTCGACGTCCCATCGCGCCTGCGCGGATATGTCAGCAAGGAATCTCATGAAGAGGTCATAGCTGGGTCCAGGATGGAAGAGATCACTTTGACAACCAGCAATGTGGTAAGAGAATCATTTACAGATTCATCGCAAGTAGTTCTTTGGGTCTTGCAAATTAGGTCTCGTGATTCCTCAATTAGCCCTTCAAGGGGTAGTGAAATTGAAATATAGCTTTGTCACTACAGCTCTTTGTATTTGAAAACCACAATGGAGAACGCTTTTTGAAATGCAGTGTTAGAATTTGAAGTATTGACGGTACCTCCTTTACAGTTCACATAACACTATAAATTACACCAGGGCTGGAGGTCTCTTGTTTCTCTTAGCTCTAAATTTTGATTATCCAGGTGCTATTCGTTTTTCTAAGTCCAACCCTGACCCCGCTCTGTCCCCAAGCTTGCCTGTTTAACCTGGAATTGGATCATGAGGTCCTTTACAAATGCTTTGCTTTCATTTGTTTAGTAAATATTGGACGCAAACATCCTAGAAAAGCATTTTCATCTTCTTTACATTGTCAGTAAAGGAGAAATGACTCTGGCACACATTGGAATGGAATGTAGATACGAAGACGAACTTCCTGGATCCTAGACGGTTTTTTAATGCTGTTAGCCTCGTTGTAACGTTGTCGTTGTCATTTTCCTGCAGGTGCTGAAAACAGCAGACTGGCATGTTGTAAAGCAGCTAGCACTAACGAGGAGATTGCTCCAAGTACCGCCGTCGGCATCGCCACCAGTTGCCGAGTCTCCGAAACCCCGTACTCGGGTGTCCACCATCATCATCGCTGTTGTGGTGAGCGTGGTTTCAACACTTGTTCTGGCATTAGTAGCATTTTTTATGTACCGGAGGCGCATGTTACAAAAAATAGTAGCAGTCAGAGAGAAACCCCTTCTTGGTGATGACTCTCTCCCAGTTTCGGTTGATGCTTCTGCCGGAAATCCTAAGCTAAAAGGAAACGTGAATCACCACACAGCCACCAGGCTTACCCCGCAAGATGATGTGGAGCTGGCAAGGTACGGTGACAAAAAACAGGCTCATGGTGGGGAGAATTTCTCTTTTGGCAGTGAAGACTTGTTTGATATCAACCTTCCCGATTCGCCACGACATTCGAGAAGTGGATTGTTCCGGTATCCCACCATGCCTGTGATAACAAAGGATGGCAGAGTAATTCCAGCAAACGGAAGCGAAGGTTTCGGCTTTAACACAGCGCCAACTACATCCCCTCATAGGTTGGACGAGCTTCCACATTCGAGTGCAGCTCCACCACGACAAGAGGCGGCTGCTGATGAGGTTGGAGCGCAAAGCAGCGGGTCTAATCCTACACTGGCATCATCCGCTACTTCATTCTCCCAACTACGAGAAGGTTTTGAAGAGCTTGGGGGTGCAAATGTTCAAAAGCTGAAACCAAGTCTCTACCGCCGAAATTCAAAGTTCGAGGAAGTCTCAGATCCATATCCAGTTGGATGGAAACGAAATTCAATGCCGAAGAAACCAGATGCTCCAGTCATCAAGTCAAGTTTTGTTAGCGCTCCTACCCCCGGGCCGCCTCCCCTGCCTGCTCCTCCTCTAGTTGCAGCTCTGCCAGAAATACTCCTGAAACGTCCAGACGTTGCGTTTCCCAACCTTCAGGACTACATTCAGCAGTTTCAAGACGTGGGCGGTAGTGGCTGGACCACACCAATCTCTCCTTCGTCACCTAAAACCGAAGGTCTGAGCTCCGTCCGTCCATTTAATCCTGGCAATCCTGGTGACGTCATCAAGCCTGGCTCAGGTGTCGAAGAAGACGAGATTTCCCACATATCTCCTTTGTTTCGACCAGCTGCTGCTGAAAGGCCTGAGGTTCTTAACAATACAGAGCCAGTGACCAATGGTGGAGATTTATCTGCAGAGTCTAATCCCTTAACTCCTCGGCAAGCAACCACGCCTCCTCCTCCTCCCCCTCCCCCTCCCCCTCCCCCTCTTCGCTCTGCCCCTCCTCCTCCACCCCCTCCCCCTCCTGGGTTTGGAGGCAAACCTCCTGGAACAAGTAGGCCTGCACCTCCAGTACTGCCTCCTCCGGTTAGAAAAGGCCCTCCACCTCCACCCCCACCTCGAGCAGCACCTCCTCCGGTCAGAAAAGGCCCTCCCCTCCCACCCCCACCCCGAGCAGCACCTGCTCCTCCTAATTTACCTCCTGGAGTAAAAGATAACCGCCCACCACCACTCCCTATATCGAGACCGTCGAACCCGTCAAGGACGATGCCAGGTGATCTATCAAATCAAGAACCTCAGAAGCAGCTAAAGCCTCTCCACTGGGATAAAGTGAAGACTACCCCAGACAAATACGTAGTGTGGAATTCGCTGAATACCTCATTTCAGTAAGTAGTGTGTTTTCCCTTAAATTGCCACTTCTGCTGCTGAGTAAATAGTGATGATTTTGCGACGGAGTACTGCTTCGAGAGCCTTTGGCAAATCTTTTTACTTCTGTAAGGTCTATATATCTGGCTGCTTGTCATGCTGCAGGATTCAGGCAGCGACATTGATTAGGTTGGTGTTTTGTGTCCAGGCTTGACCCACAATCGCTGGAGGCCATGTTTGGAATCCAGAAAACTAGCCCTCCTAGAGAGAGAGTTAAAAAAGCTTCATCCTCGCCTAAACCGGACAATGAGGGAGTTCTGGATCAAAGGAAGGCCCACAATCTTGGCATTCAACTTCGTGGGCTTGGGCTAACAAGGACGGAAGTTTGTGAGGCGTTGCTTGAGGGTAAGATCTGACACTGATGTTACCGTAGACTTTTGGAACTAATGTTCCAAGTCCAACGCAGATTGTTGCTTCAGTTGAATCAGAGTCCAGGTCGGTTGCCGTCTGATATACTGCCGTACAAATGCCATTCAGTTGAGTTTACGTCGAAACATGGCCTTGAGTGCATTTTACTCCAAGTACGTGCTACTAGTGTTAGCCCTGTGCATTTGAAACTGTCATTTGATTGCTTTCCTCCAAATTTCATGCAGGTGACGGCTTGAGTGTTGAAACCCTCGAATTCTTGGTCAAAGCAGCTCCTTCAGAAGACGAAAAAATGAGATTCCGTAAACTTAATGGGGAGCAAGTAAACCTCGGTCCGGCAGATCGCTTCATCTGTGCAATATTGAGCGTGCCGAACGCATGGTCAAGGCTTGAAGCCATGTTATACAAAACTCAATACAAGGAAGATCTCCCAATTTTAAGGGAATCACTCGAAATCTTGAAGGTAGATCTCTTTCTTTGTTATTCCTTGTTTCCAAACGGAGCCTTTCAAATTTCACTTGTATAGTTCCTCCGGAGCTGGAATATATATTTCCATGAATCCTTGTTGAAATTATATGCCATTTTCCTGCGATCTCTTTCAAGGACCTGATTGTTATCTAATTTAAACTGGTGATTATCATGAAGGTGGCATGCAAGGACCTGAAGGAAAGTCGGACATTCAGAAAGCTCCTAGAAGCGGTGTTGAAAACTGGCAATCGTCTCAACAAGGGGACATATCGTGGTGACGCTAAAGCATTCAAACTGGAATCACTTCTGAAACTGGCCGACGTCAAAGGAGTTGACAATAGAACAACGCTGCTTCAATTCGTTATACAAGAGATCAGAAAATCCGAGTCTGCAAACTTAGCTCGATTAGCTGGCATGGATGCAAACGTCTTTCCCCCATCACCGGAGGCTTTAGAATCACCAAGGACATCCAATTTTTCGGAGGCTTTAGAATCACCAAGGACGTCCAATTTTTCGGCAACCCTAGAGGCAGACATGAACTCAGGGAATGCTCAATACGTTGTGGAATACGGTAAAATGAGAATGCAAATGGGAATGGTTACGGGGTTACCTGTGGAGCTAGCCACAGTTAGTAAAGCAGGTAGCTTCGACTGGCAAGTGCTGCATCAATCAGTTCAAAATCTGGTACAAGGATTCCAAGAAATCAAGGCACAAGTAGAAGAAAAAAGGTATGCGGCATCGGGATCGTCCATTGACCCTGTAAGGGATACCTTCCAACAAACGATGGAAAATTTCATCAAAGACTCCGCTGGAGACGTCACAGCACTCCAGCAGGAGCTTGGCGATGTTACGCAGGCAGTGAAGCTGATCAATGTATACTTCAATGGCACTGAAAACGCTTCGGAGCCTCTGGAGGTCTTCCTGATCGTTAAGCAATTCCTGATTATGCTTCAGAAAGCTTGCAAAGACGTTCTCAGGGACAACATTCAAGCAGCTGGCTCAAACAAACCGTAGTGTATACTGAGAGGTAGATTCGCATCGAAGGCTTTTTCAATCTGTCAAGCAGATTTCTAATTTTGAGGTGTACCAATTGAAGGCCATTAATTTCTCAGAGCTATAGATCAACCCCCAATTTTGAACCCTGAACTAGAGACTACGTGATTGCTCTTCAATCGAAAGGGTGATTTGATGCAGTCGCTATAGCTTCCAATCCTGACCTGAAAGAGGGATACAATAACTCGACTTGTAGCTCAGCCTTGATACGGCGATTGGACACGCGCTTCTCAGAAACCTGTCTATTTGGAGTGGAGCTCTCGAGCGCTTCCGAAAGCTTGTTGTCAGAAGAGGGATCACCGTCCACTCCGAGAAGCCGGCGGGCGTAGGACATGACCTCGGCGCGCGGGCTAGGGTCGTCATCTACGACATTGTACACCCTAACGGCAGGGCTGCATTCTGATGTCATTGCTTTGGCAATCACCTGACAAATATCGGCGACTTGAATTCTCGATGTAAAGCGTTTCTGCTCTCGCAGTCGCTGTGTCGCCGATTGGGCTCGAGAGCGAATGGTGTCGAGCGCGCTCCGGCCTGGACCGTAAATCCCGCCCAGACGAAACACGCGCACACAAGCGCCCGTGTCCTCAGCGAGATTTATCCATTGCTTCTCAGCCCCCAACCTCGCCACGGCTCGCTTCTCCAGTGGCCGTGGCTCGGATTCTTCGTCCACCCAGTCGCCGTGCCAGTCGCCGTAGACGCTCGTCGACGACAGGTAGCCCGCCCATTTCGGCAGCTCCTGTCTGTAGCTGTCCAGCACCGGATCCGAGTCTCCGACGGGCGGGATGGAGTTCACCACGTGAGACGCTTCGCGAAGCTCCCGGATGGCGTCTTCTCGCAACCACTCCTTCACAGGATTGAACAAGTGAGTTCGAATGCCTCGCGCCTCCAAAGCCGCCCGCTTTTCCTCACTCCGGCAAGTCCCTGCAACCTCCCATCCTTGTTGCTGCAACGTCTGCGCCAGCGCTTGGGATGTGTACCCCATGCCAAATATGAACACTCGGTCTCGCTCTGGCGTTGCGCATCGCACTTGCCAGCGCCGCCTCCCCGTCCGGGAACCCAGACTGCGATCTGGAGTCCAGGCACCTCCCTGTGGTATCATCATGATCGCCATAGCTAGCAAGATCCCAACAACAGTGGAGTAATTCTCTCACTTTCTAGAAAAGAATAGTTGGTGATACTGAGTCTCACAATGCAGGCAGAGCTACTTTTGTGGGCATTTGTTCGTCGCATCTGCGCGACACGAGACCATCCATGGCAACCAACCCTAATGCAGTATGAACTAGTTTACAGCGTCAACACTACCCCTGCGCGATCAAGTCCGCCTTCACAGCAGCTTGTTCGAGGAGGGTGAACATCCGGTGCAAATCCTGAAGACCCGCCTGTCGATCCTAACGTCGAAAAGGCTGGACGCTAACAGGGGGCATGGATATCGATAGTGCTGATCTAAAGAATGAATCTGCGCCTTGAAAGAGGACGATTGAAACGGGAATTGTTGCCCGAGATAACCTTCACCGACACCGACTCTCATAGGATGACAAATCCAGGCTTGCCGCATGCCAAATAGTCGAGGTATTTGTGCTCTTGGAGCTATTAATAACTTAGTAGTGGCGTCGGTGAGGGTCATCAGAATATGCAAATGTTTGTTTAGTTTGTCTGTCTCCATACATGACCGTGGACGAAAAGAGTAACATTTTACTCTAGGTTTTTGTTCTATTTGAGTGTATTCTACTGTAGTGGCTCCCAAAATTCATTAAGGCTATCGATTTTGTTAGCTTTGTACATTTTTTGTGTTGTACTTTTTGACAACTTACAACAAATTTTCTATAAGGATGTAGCAAAATAGTTACTTCTTACTTCGTTGAATTTTGTATAAGCTTGTAGGTAGATGAAGAAATTTGTCAAAATTGTCAATATTTGGTGTTGGTGAAAAAGTGACTACTTGCTATCGCTTACAAAAGAAACTCATCCCATGGTCCGCACCCTACTAGTTGCACCCTTGATTTGGAGCAATACAGTGGTGCTTGAATGAGGTCAATACTTTGGGTTAGAAAAAAGTATTAACTTTATCTAAGCATTTATCATACATAAACATTTCAATTGCATTACTTTTCTTAGTTCTAGTGGTTGCAATTTTGGAAGTGCTTTCCCACCCATGCTTTTGGTACACTAACCAATGCTTTTTTAACTAATGAGTTTTAGGCATTGATGAAAAGAAAACGTTGACCGTATGCAAGCACTTGATCTTATCCAAGCTCATTATACATGTTTTGGGCAAAAGGGGAGTGGAGCTATGATTTTATTCAAACGTTGTTGTTACAAAAGTTGACACTAACCAAGCACCATTGTATACAAAAGAACCTAGTTTGATTGAGATACTTTAAAAAACTAATTTTTTAAAGAAGCGCAAACAATTTATAGTGCCCTTGCAAATCTTTACATCCACCCTATTCTACCACTCAAAGAACTTAGTAAGAACTAAGCATTTTATAGAATATAGCTAGTAATTTTGTATTTTGTACTCCCTATGTCCCATTATAAAGCTCCAAAAAAATTCTCCATGAGGGATTAATTGTATGTTTAGTCATTATGCTAGTGACAAATGCATTCTAGAATCAATATAAGGTAGGCGCACCCATAAGCGTGGAAATAAGAGTTTTGGAGTAGGTAAAACAATTGACTAACTTTGAAAAAAATACTGTAAGCTAGGAAATGGAAACCAAAAATATTGGCATCAATTTCAAGGTTCCAATTGCAAGCATTTGTTCACAAAGATTTTTCAAAGACCAAAATCACTGAAATTGTAGGAACCATGTGTAAGAGATGCTAAAAACAAGGCTTGTTAATTCTTAAATAGTGAGATGGGTTCTCAAAACCTCATGCTAGTCACCCACAACCATCACTTCATCACCCATAACCATCACTCAATCACCCACAACCATTCATTTTTTTATTGGTTAGCCCTGCCACTGTCAAGTGACGGGCATGGGGACGCAACACTTATGGATGTTGCTACCTTACCACCTACCAAATATCTACAAAATCTCAAGATTTTATGTTGTTGTTTAGAAACCCAAATTCCATGCAAAAAGTACCACATTTGTGCATAGTTTGTGCAGGCTGCCGGCTCCTCATTATTTTAGTCTTTGTACTAATAACACATGCATTCTAGAATCAATATACCATCTACCAAATGTGCGCAAAATCTCCAGCTTTGATGTTGCCATTTGGGCACCCAAATTCCAAGCAAAAAGTAACATATTTGTACATCTTGCTAGCTCCTCATTATTGATGATTTAAAGATTAGTTGTAACAATGGTACCTCATATGGGCAAGGCCAAGCTTGTTAGGAGAGGAATGCTCTTTAATTACTTAATTTGCCCCCATGAGATCATTGGACATGACAAATGCTTTCTCAACAATTGAAATTAGCAAAAGGGAGCTTTTTAGTGGGACAAGAACTATGCCTAATTTGGAGCTTTATATTAGGATAGAGGAGTATCATTGATCTTTAATTCTTACACAATCTCAATCAAGCATACCAAATTTTGAGTTTCAAAAAACCAAAACCTTAAGTTTGATGAATTATTTAAATAAAAAACATGGTTTTATTTGATAATTGATTAAAAAACATTGGCAATGAACTTTTGAGATTTGGTTGCATGGATGTGTAGGAAACATCCATACATATATCTTTCATTTTAACAAAAATCTCCTAAAAGCTTCAAATTTCATTTTATAATGATTTTAATGTCAAGGTGATCATGACCAAATTTAGTATCTTAGATATCTCTATTTTTGTAATTAACTTTTGCAAAATGAAGATATTAGCATGCTCAAAGGTACAAACTTAATTCATAATGTATGAGTCAAATAAAAAAATCTAATTACCATAAATAATGACTATTTTATTGAATTTGGTTGTAATCACCTTAACCCTTGAATTTTTCAGCAACCCAAAATGGGTTGATTGTTTTTTAAGACGGCCATTTATGAACTTTGGAATGTAAAGCATCACTTGAAATTTTGCTCATTTGAAAGAGAAACAAGTTAGCTATGTAGTGGAGTTTTCAAATTTAGAAGAAGAGTCACTATTGAATTTACAAAAAAATTCAAACCATGGGTGGTCTTGGAGTTGTAGTGTTAAATTTTGGCCCTATATTTGTGAAAATCTTCTATTTTACTCATAGTTTTTGAAATTTAAGGGTGAAGTGGTCACTATTGCAAAACCATTTTCTCACTCATATTTTACCCTAAAAATACAAGACTTGTTTCTATGCATGTGGAACTTGGTTACCTTCAGAATGAGCATAAGATGCCAACTTATTAAAATGTTATGTGTCCAAAAGAGCCAATCAAAGCACAATTTCAACTACTCCAAAATATTAGTTTCCTTGTAGTACTCTTTACATTTTTGTTATAATCTTCCTATCTAACCCTTGGATTGAAACCAAGCTTTGTAGAGATGATAAGGACTTGGCTTTCTACAAGATCTTACAGTTACTTTGGCCTAAAAATGACTTGTTGTACTTCAAGCTTCATCCTTTCATAACTTACAAAATTGAGATCCAAAACACCTTCAAAATGGCTGAAATTTTTAAGGGTTAACATTAAAACCACTAAAGAAAGAATTTTGAAGCTTTTTGGATATTTTAGTTAAAAGGAAAGATGTGTGTATGGATGTTTCCTACACATCTATGCAACCAAATCTCAAAAATTTATCACCAATATTTTTTAACTGATTATCAAGTAAAACCATGCTTTTCATTTAAATAAGTCATCAAACTTAGGGTTTTGGTTTTTTGAAACTCAAAATTTGGAATGCTTGATTGAAATTGTGAAAGAATTAAAGATCAATGATACAAAATACAAAATTGCTAGCTATATTCTATAGAATACTAATTTTTTTGAGTAGTACAATAGGGTGGATGTAAAGATTTTGCAAGGGTACTATACATTGCACCTAATTGCCTGTTGTATTTTCTTTGCAATTCCAAAAGCAAACCTTTCTGGATTCTTTGGCATGCCAAGCAAACAAAGCACCTAAAACATTGAAGTTGTGCCCAAACTTAAAACTATTCTTGAAGAGTGCCCCTATTTGTAATTATATTGTGAGTTAATGATACTCATGTTTGTGAAGTTCCCATAATGAAATGGATTCAAAGTTTGCTGGGTAGATAATTTAAAACCACCTCACCATTTTTCTAAGATGTCCCTTCAGCCCAATAAACTTCGTGTCTCAACCTCAAAGTGCCTCAATGGTAAAATATGATTGCTTGTACATATTATGAAATGAATCATTATGGAAACTTCATAAGAGCATAGAGAACTGTACAAAAAGGAAAAAGAAATTTTGCCCTACATTTTCAAATATTAAGCAGGTTTTGAAAGTTACAATACTTAACTATAGGCTTTTTAATATTCGTGCTCAAGGGGGTTGATAGGAGAAGATCGTTTGTCAATAATTAAGAGATTTAAACTTCTTAATGACCATCAGAGCTCATGCCACATTCACTGGTACAGGTATTTGAAACCAGTCGCCCCACAAGGCTAGAAATTGCACGCATTCAGGCCTTCAGGTGACATACAGTTCAGGCGTCCATCGAGATTGATCTAAAAAAAATTCTTGATGCAAATAATTTTTCGTTCCTCTAAAGAATATCTTCATCACTTCACCAAATTCTTCATTGCATCTGTGTGGAGAGATATTGAAAGCAAGGTAACTACACGTAATTTCGTTGCAAAGCTGACCTACCTAGAATTTTACACAGAATATGCATGGCTTACACATAAGTCAAAAGTCAATATTTTGGGTAAACTAACAAGCAACACTTTTAAAGCTTCGACTTTTCCCGATACAATATTCAAATAATAGATTAAGTGAGAATTTAGAACCCCAGCAATAAGACTCAACACATAATCTAGAATCTTCTTTCAACAACACAAACATCTAGATAGTTTTTTACTAAGAACCATGTTCAAATGCTTGTTTGGAGAATTTTAGATGTACTTCCCTTACTTATCATCATTCAAGTGATCACAAGAAACACTGATAAGATGTGCGGCAAGAGTGCTTTTCCTTGAAAATTGGTTTGAGCCAGACCACCAAGCAATTTGATGCATCAGAGGTTTCTTCTATATTGAAACACTTCAAAAACTTCGCCAATGCAGCATAAGAACGTCTGACCAATTGCCAGAACCAAAAATTTCTTTCTCCAACCACTTCGAATCCTACTGACAAATTCTGACCTGACGGATACTACTTGCCAGTGATGTTTAATGCATGAAGTTCAAATCATTCTCCCCCAAAAAAATGGTAAAGAGGTTCACACACCTCAGACAGAACCTCATCCAAACGATAAGAGATCAAATTTCCTCGACCTACAATCTGGAATAAATCTAGTGAACAAGGCTCGTATTGCAGAGGTACATTTTTGTGAAATTTTGGAAACTAAAGTATTGACTAAACACTTACAAGTTCGTTACTTTCAGGTATCTCTATGCCTTCTGCCTCTTCATCAGTAGTCAACACCGAAACTGAGCTCACTTTGTCTCCAGAATCAATTCTCATAATTTTCACCCCCCTGTAGACAACCACCAGACTAGATAGCTTAGCGAAATCAATGATGTCATTCAAACTTACCTCAGAAATATATAAGATACTAGAACAATTTTCATCAAAAAGAATATTTTCACGTTTCCCTTCTTTTAAAATTATGGAATAATTTTGTCCGAGCAGACGGCATTTTGAGATGACCCAGGTACACAAGCACCCAGCATCAAGATGATATCAAGTGAATGGGGCTACTTCCGGAGCATCGCCCCGTAGCTTGAAATATGAATGAACTGTAAGAAAAATTCTAGGTTTTCTACAGGTGGTTGGGTAGTAACCCAAGCTCTCCAGGAAAAGTCTATTTAATGTCTTATATTTAGTATTGCCAGCTAGTGTGACTAAGTAAACATCAATATCATTAAGTGAAAATGCCGAATCAAACTTGCCATTGTTTTGTGCATCCTTTGACTTTCGTTCTACTTCTTCCTCTTTCAAATTTTTGATCAATTCGTTAGTCTGAATTAATAACTTCAAGGAAAACTAAGATAGCTACTTGACATTCCTCACAAACTATTTGCATAGCCGTTTGAACTGCATGATAAGTTTTGCCACTTCCAGTAGCAGCTTCAACAATAGACAACGGTTCATTTCTATAAACATTTTCAAAATGTTCTTTCCCACAGAGGTATTTCATGTTCTTTTTGCAGTTGGTTGTTTCTTCCAAAGTGAAAAAAATCAAAAAGTTCTTCATAAACACCATCAAATCGTTTTTTTGATTGACAGTACTTACAACAAATATCTTTTGCAGTAGTTTCTGCTGAACAAACTATTCGTAAATAACAACTTTTTTACACTCCATTGGTGTACTGTAGATATTATTAGAGTTTGTTTCTGCCAACGTCCAATCCAAACTCAAACAACGCACTGACTTATTCTTGGAATAGGGACAACACGAGGTATACTTATGTTTCTTTTGTAAAGTGGCAAAATCTGGTACGTTATCATACCCATCATTCAACATAGTGCAAGTATTCTCATCGAGGAATCTCTTGCCTAATAAAGTTTTGCTGCAGAACTAAACGTATTAGTTTTAGTTCCAAAGTCTCATTTGAATTAGCATTATAAATAAGAGAAAATTTCATGGATACCCCTGAAGTTTGCCATATTCATCCATAAAATGTACAAAAATTAATAACTAAAATCCAAATTTTGGCAAATTTGGTAATTGCTTGGGGAGGGATTTGACAATTTGACAATTTCATCCATTTTTACACCCAATTTTTCTATTGTTATGATGGCCAGTGACAAATTGAGGTAAAAATTTGGCAAGAACTCTCCAGAAAAATAGAGGCTGCCCTTGACTTTCATTCTTCATTTCTTTTGTCATCACGTTGTTACTATAATGCATTACATGATGACAGATCAATATAACCAAAAAGAGTTAAAAAAGTACTACATCTTGTTATCACATTATTGTATTATTATTACTATGAAATTACTTCATGACAAGCTGTCATCAAGTGATTACTATTGTGAGATTACATGATGACAAAATTATAGTTATTTTATCATAGTGAGTTTTTAGTCTATTGTACATGATGATTCATCAAAGATGATTTATTGTATTATATACGAAAGAGTTCAACTTCCGCTGACATGCTGAAGGTCAGATCTTGAGGTAACCTTGCCAAGTTTAAGAATGTTGTGTTTAACATAATCGACGAGATTTTTCGTGTTATTTTCTCTCAGTAAGTTACTTACTTTGCGGTGCGACTTTGAATGGAGATGTCCCTAACACGAAGTCTGTTAAGAATTCCGCCATTGCTTCCTACAACCACCTGCTCTTCACTTTCTCCATCCGTTTCTACAGCAAAGATAAGGGAAACCATCTAAATGAAAAGATCAAGGCAAGAATACAATTAAATGCAGATGGTATCATTCCAAATTCTGGTTCTTAAAAAAAGCAAAACCACTGCGTTGATGAGTAGGAAGAAGAATTAACGATCGTATTATACTTGAATCGAGCTACTTACTGATATTCAAAATAACCCTGAAATACGCCGTTAAGAACCGAGTTGTCTATTCAAAATTGATGTATACCTGATAAGTTCGCCCCTACAACGAAGAGCGACGCCAGAAGGTCACCGTCATGGAACTGCACAAACACAATAACAGCGACTGAGTAAATATAAATACTAAAAATATTTACTCCATTCAGCACCGTAACTTACAGTAAATATCACCATGATAAGTACGTTCCTTGATTCGGATCACTAAGAATTCACACCTAGGAGACTGGTATACTATTCTAATACATAAATCGAAAGTATGAAACAGCTGGAAATAAATCAACAGATAAAAAATGCAAGTGCATACTCCCTGCGCAGAATGATGCTAACCTTACACCCGATTACACCAACCCGGCCGGCAACACCTTTCGGAAAAGCTTTAATTGGCACGCGCTTTCCAAAGCCATCCTCTGTCACCATGAGTAACCATGGAGGATTTGGTTTCTTTGCTTTTCTGAACATAACATCATCAACCAGTATTAAGAAAACCAAAACAGAAGCAACTTCAAAAAGTGTGACATTTTGAGGAACTGAACCCAAACTCATTATGGCCAGAAAATCCTGTAAGAGAAAAGTTTCCAGCATCTGCTTCAAATAAGCTAAGCATTCAATTTCCGAGGTTTGAAACGTTGTAAGGCTAGACTGCAATATTCATGCATAACTCCTCTACAGAAAGCAGGCGAGAGCATAAAAAGATAGGAAAGATTGACTTTCTTACGCTTGCATCAAGGAAGCTGGTACAATGTCCATGGCGGCTAACTTATCGTCCCCCCTCAATCGCATCGCTCGTACACCTCTAGTCGCTCTTCCTCTTGCTCGCAGCTATACACGGGAGAACATAATTACTTTTGATAAAACTAACAAAAAAATGTAAACATTGTACCCTACAACATACAATCCATATGCACGTCCGAGAAAAGTATCCTGACAAAACGAGCGCAATAAAAACACCCGGCAATAAGAAATCGTATGCTCAAATTTGAGATGGTGCGTTATGAATAAAAAAATCAAATCAACTCATACAAAGTTCTAACGCCAACGCGCCGGCTAAAACTGAACACACTGCTCCATTATTTTCACGCAATTCTGAAAATCAGCCTACACAAAGCCCATGCTATAAGCCAGAGTGAAACAACATGTACTACAAGAATTCAAAATTTAAACAGTAGGACTATAGACATTCCTCATATGGGCAAAAATAGAGAACCCATAGCTCAAGCGTGATTCCAAAATTCTCAAACCATCAAAGGAGAGAAACCATACCTTATCCTCGCTACAACCCACGCACACAACCATGCCTCTCTGAGAAGCCAATGCGACAGTATCTTCCTCAGCGGCGTTCCTCACCCACTTCAACTCATCCCCAGGGGTCTGCAACACTTCACAACTGTCAAGAAGAAACCTTGGAGAAAATTGATCTAAATTAGGTGAAACAACAGAAATTCTAAAATTCATGAAATAATTGACAACTCGGAGAATTACCGAGGTTCCCGCAGGGTTCAGAAACACACTCAAGACAACAAAACGATCTCCAATAAAGAACGCACACGACAGTGTCATATATCACCACATTTTAGTTAAATAGTATTCATGTCAAAGAATAAAAGAACATATACTCAGGATTAAAATGCAGGTACCAGCTGAATGGCGACAATTCCTGTGGAGCGAATAGTAGCAAAGGAAGAGAGAGCAGTGCGTTTGATAAATCCACCGGTAGTTAGCATAACCAGGTACTGATCATCCGCAAAATCACTCACAGGCTGCACAGATGTGATTCTTTCACCAGGGGGTAGTGGTACGATCTGTCAGAAGATCATAAATGAATCAGTGACAAAATCAAGACAACATGCAAATCCAGTATTGTACCAGGCACAATGCACTAATTCATTCAGGCATAAATTTCAACAGATATGTGTGGGCGTTCTTCCAGATTAACTAACAAAATTTGGTCACCACAGCAGCAATTCCCACCTGAATAAGAGGGTTTCCTGCTGAAGTTCTTGAACATTCTGGTATCTGATATGCTCGAATTGAGTACGCAATGCCTCTTTCACTGCACCCATAGAAAGAGACAGGTACAGCGATCCAAAATACCATACGGTCATATCCAGCACAGCAAACAGAACCTTAGAGAAAATACCATGCAATAATGAGATTAGATTGATAGCTCAAATTCTGTTAGATGATTCTGGCTCCAGACAGTGTAAATATAACTTTCTTCCAAGCAATCTCATGCGCCAGCACTTGTCCTGACAAGGCATGCACCAAAATCCAAAAAACATGACAAGATACTAATGCATGTCACTATTGAGGACATGAAAGTGAAGCGAAGTCGAACCTAAAAAATAGAACGTGGTCATGAGTGTGGCATACAAAGAAGTCCGACATAGCATCGTTTGTCCTCATTTTGCCACCCGATTTGCCAGTAGTCCCACGATTCTGAGCGGTGAAGGTTCCAGCTGCCATGCGCTTGATATACCCCTTCTCACTGAGTGTCTGTATAAAATTAAGCAAAGAATTTGTATTTTACATCAAGGGTCGAAGTACAAAAATCCCAGACACAATTCTTGCAATAAAATTTTCTACAGCAGAGAATTAGTTGTCAATTTCATGAACAAATAACAAACTAAACATTGCTCAGGTGTTTCCAACTTATACAGTGTGATACATTTGACGAAATGCTAACTAGTCAATATTCCGCCTCTGATAACGAATCGGAAAGGTCTAAAATCTTTGCCATGCAAACAAGTAAGGCAAAATTTATGCCACATGTAAGGATAAACTCACAACAATGGTTTCCTCATTGGCTATGACATCAATGTCATTGATCTCTCCATCGCGTCCTTGTTCAACCAGTGTCCGTCGCGGTGTTCCATATTCTTTTTTCAGTGCCAACGCCTCCTTTTCGATGACCTACACTCGAAACCAAAGAAAACTATTCAAACATCCCTCTCGTTCTTGTCAAAGAACATAATCATTTTAAAGCCGATTCTACCGTCATAAATTTATAGCATGAAAAAAAAGATACATAGTAATTCATGAGCTAAAATGAAATTAGAATAAAATATGACTACGGACTTATGAAGGTTTAGACTAGGACATGATTCTCAATTTGAGTTGATTCACAGACTTGATTTCATGCTCATACAGAAATACTTCGAGGTCATCACCTGAAGCACTCGCTGCTTGCTGTCTAGAAGCACTTTTAGATCTGTAATCTCTGCAGTCAATGTCTCGTGCTCATCCTTGAGCTTCCCGCTCTGCAGTAGTTGCAGCAACCTTCAATTAGCACTGCAGGATACCTGTATATAGAAGGAGAGTAGAAAAGCGAAGCAGAATTCCAATAACATACCATTACTTACCTCAAGACTTGTTAGTCTTCGTAAGGGCATGGCTAACAAGGCGTCAGCTTGTGCATGCGTAACGTGAAACCCTGCATTTCAATATGCAAAAATGAATTTGATACTTTGCAGGTATTTGATATGGTTTATAATGTAAATTGTGCAGAACGTGACGGAGAGTAAGATCAAATAGAAGACAACCTTTCTGCAACCCCTCGGAAGCCTCTGCACTATCCTTGGCGCTACGGATAACTTTTACTACACCGTCCAAATTCGCTAGTCCGATCAATAATCCCTGAAAAATAAACATCAAACATATGAGCACCTTAAGACACAAGATAGACGTTGAAAATTACAGGAGAGCTGAGAATCTAGGATTTGTAAGAGCCTCAAAGTCCCTGGCATTCTTTTTGGGAAAATAGCCACACGACAAACCGATTGAAAAATTTGACGGCTTTCCAAGGGGAACGTGCTTAGAAACATGAAAATAGGAAGCTCGCTGGATCCAAAACAATACTGACATTATAATCAATATCTAACCTGCAGACTTGCAGCAAATTGAGAAGAACGAGCTTACCTCCACAATATGGTAACGATCTTCAGCACGTTTCAACTGAAATTTTGCACGTCTTTCAATAACCGTGCATCTGAACTCTAGAAATGTCTGCTCAATCATGAAACATGAGACAAACACAAGTTACTAACATAACAAACACAGAAAGCCCTTCACAGTTCCCTCAACGCCAGGATACTCAAACGAATATCATGTACACAATGGATTTGAGTCTTTAAGGTTCCCAAGCCCAAATGCCAGCATTCATGGGAATAAATCGTCCAGATGCAAGTAAAAACGAATTTCCATAAAATTACCTCTAAAAAGTCTTTCAAACCCATTACTCTCGGCTCACCGTCGATAATTCTGAAATTTGTCAAGGAAAATCACAGATAAGCTCTTAGGTCCAACAGAAATCTGTATCTCACAACAGGCCATTCAAAGCTCCTAACTTCTAGATGCCAGTTCTTTTTTTGAGTGGAATGAAGCACCATTGTCTACATTGAATAATCCAAAGATTGTGTATACCAAGAGGATCCTGATCACGACCAAATCGAGGGTAAAGGCACAAAGACAAATCATGAGATCATATCTTTCCAACACTTACCCAACCATGTTGCAACTAAATCGTGTCTGTAAAGAAGTATATTTGTACAAGTTGTTGAGAACCACCTTTGGCATTGCTCCTCTTTTCACCTATAAAAGACATGATTATCATAATCATTTCTAAGGAATTTCCAAAGGTACAATTTTTCAGAACGATCACCAGTAATAGATAAATGCACTGCACAACATTGCGCGGGATAACATTCTCGTAACAGTCATACAAGAAAAAAACCTAAGTGTGATAAGGACTCACATACACATCTATGTAAACCTAGTGATCATAGAGTTACGACATTTGATTCCCAGACATGGGAGTGCACACAACAAAAAGGACCATGAAAGCAACTCAATCCTCAGATAGTTTCAAGATGCCATACCTCCACAACAATCCGCATCCCAGAGCGATCACTCTCATCTCTGATGTCACTCACACCCTCCAGCGTCTGCGATCCCAGCATGTATACTTGTCAGTTGCTCAAGCTTTTGCAGCAGAATTCAAAAATAATAATTTGTACGATTAACATACAATAAAATATTAGTGAGGAACGTGTACTTTCAATAAACAGCAATGAACAACTAGCAACAGAGAGAAGCTTACCTCATTAAGCTCCATGTATTTCAACATATAAAAAATAAGTTGCCACCCACAACTACATGGGTATCGTACTTCTGGTACAGTATAAGGTGCTCAGATTGAATATGATACTAATGAATCAAAATTTTCACCTTGTTATTTACGAGATCAGCAATTTTCTCGACAAGCGCAGCTTTATTTGCTTGGTATGGAACCTGCTCACACAAACAACGGTTCAGTTTGTACACATACTAACTCAAAATATACTAACTCAAAATAGAGGTGGACGAGACGAGCTTTCTCTGATAATTGGCTAAGAAACTGACATTGTATGTAGCAAACACTGCATCAGTACAAGATCGTATGGAAGTCACATGAAGTCAAGGTTGGACATCCTAAGCGAAAGTGAAGTCGTAGAACCTACCTCGGAAATAATCACAGCAGATCGACTGTTCCTTCGGTCCAGCTGCTCAATGGAGGCTTTACCTCTAACTGTCAACCGACCGTGCCCAGTACGATAGGCCTCCAATATTCTGCAATTTATCCTCGATTGTGAAGATTTTTATCGTGAAGCTACTATAAGATCAACCATAGAACTGAAATAATACGGTCCAGTAACGACCTTCGCAACAACTACAAATGCCACCAGTAATACAATAAGGTAGTCAAAACTAACATAATAATGCCCCAAACACACACACAAAATACCAACTAATTCCGAGATGCAAAAAAGTAATGATGCTCAGAGGTGTTTTTTCACAAAATCTTGAAAACCAATTAAGAATGCAGCCAGTGAAGCATGAAGTAGAAACTTGGAGATACCCAGTGTTCCCAAGTATCTGCCCGCCGGTTGGGAAGTCCGGACCAGGCAAATATTCCATCAACTCTTCTACCTGGCCAATTTTTAGATAACAAGATACACCATTAAATGAAAGTGAAACACCTTTCCAAGACTAGATATGAAAGAGAAAAAACTAAAAGACGACCATGAACAACAACCTAGGAGCTGAACAACCAAATTCATCACAAAACAGGACTACTTATTTTGAGAGCACTATAAAGATGAAACAATATGACGAACAAAAAAGAACCAGTTTCAAGCCATTAATGAAGTGGTGACAACTGTTAACAACTTTCAATCCTGTCAATTGAAAGTTAGTAATGTCTGGCCTACCAAAAGAAGGCCAAAAACTTTATCAACTCACTGAGGCATTTTCATTGTGAATAAGCGCAATAAGTGCATCCACGATTTCCCCCAAGTTATGTGGTGGAATATTCGTTGCCATCCCAACCTGCAGTCACTCAGCAAAGCATCCATAACATCACAACACAGGCTGAGAAACAATTACACAGAGCTTAAATTAGAGCATGCATGATTAAGGAAAAAATAAACTATGAACAACGACAAGGGAAGATATGCAGCCAATGTCTCCAACATCATAACCCAAGGTGAAGCTCAAGATCTGCAAACTTTCTTTGCACTGTCCTGCCAAACCAAGTGAACGACAATCATTGATAAGCATGTTGAGAACATTACAGCAATTCCGGAAGCGCCATTCAAAAGAACATTGGGTAACCGGGCTGGCAACACCGCAGGCTCGTCTTGCGAGCCATCAAAAGTCGGGATGAAGTCTACCTGTTAAATGGACACATGAATTTAAATTCTCTAGTAGAAGTTTATAGGAAGATTATTCAGTAGCAATAATTCCAAGGAGGCAAAGTCCAAGGGTAAAACATTCTATCATGATGCTTCTAAATTCTAACAAGCTCGAAGATTCAAAGACGACGCAATGAGCACTAATAAGACTCTCGTGCTGTGATATGCATATGCACAACAGAACGCAGCCATCACCATAACTTCAACAGGTGAACTGTACTAAGAGAGTGATCAAAGGCCAAAGTTGATATGAGAAAAGTATTGGTAAGGAGCATGGAGATGTCATACCGTGTTCAGTTCTAGATCAGCGAGCAGCATTGCCTCTGAAAGTGCCTAGTAAATTAACGTGCACGAATCTTGTTAGAGGCTCTTCAAAGAAGAGACTTCAAATCAATTTAAAGCAGCATTTGCATTCAAATAAGAGTGAAAACTCTAGAAGTCACATAAGCACAACAAAGGCTCAGAATCAAGAATTTTGAATATGTGAAAAAATAATTAGCAAGCTCACAGCATGCATCATATCAGAAGATTTCACACAGCATTTCTAAGGTCAGATTATTATGCAAGGATAAGCAGATAAAATAGCAATAATACAAGTTACTTTCAAAAGTCTTCGCGTACCAACATGTGCAAGAACAAACACTGACGGGCACTCGGATACTTACTTGAAGGCGGCACTCTGTGTACCGCATGGCAGCAGCAGGATCACCATCCATAGATCCAAAATTACCATGACCATTAACAAGTGGAGATCTTAAAGAGAAATCCTGCATAAAGAGAATACATGCAACGCTTAAATATTGCAAACCTTTACCAATTATTAAAACAGTATTTCAATCCGCTCTTCAAAGCTGGGATTCGTATACCAGCAGCTCACATGATACATGATTTTCAAACTACAACGAACCGAATACAGGACTGAGCTTTAAGCTAAAAGCCCAATTTGACACCTTCAGCATCACAGAAAATGGTAAAGAACAAGACCTGTGCCATCCGAACAAGGGCGTCGTACACTGCAGAATCTCCATGAGGATGGAACTTACCAAGCACCTGTAGGATTGCACACAGTGCATTTAAAATCTAACACAAAAACAAGAACTAATATCTTCCAAACCACAAGCAACACTACTTGAAATAGTATGTCGGCACACGTTTAGTGAAAAAGATACAAATGTACTACCATCACACGGCAGTAAAACTAAAATGGTTAATTCAGCGCAAACACATCAGAAAAATGATATGGCGAATGTCCACAGCATTTTTTAAGTCACAGGACACCAGTGCAGCATAAAATTCTTGGTGAAGCGGCTCAGCCGATGAAGCCACAAAACTTGACCAAAGCGGCAGCGTCTATTTCATTTCTAGAGTTGCACCGAAATGACCTAGAACAACCCATTGCAAGTCAGTCCCTCCCCAAGTAAGTGCAACAGCAAAAATGGAAGGCTTACCTCTCCAACTACACGAGCACACTTCTTGAAGGGTTTCCTGGATGAGAGACCTAGCTCGTGCATAGCATAACTGGAGGAACAAGATCAAACAAACAAGAATTGGAATCACAGAGGTACAAGGACTGTATCGTCGTTAACAAGATTAATCGAGAGAACCAGTGTTTGTCACATCTTGAAGAACAAAATTGATCGTACTCATGGAAAAGAATGCGTTTCATATTCTCAGCATTGACTCCAACACGTTCCCAGAAGAGAAAAATGCAGTACTCACAGAATGCGTCGATGCACAGGCTTCAAGCCATCTCGACAATCCGGAAGAGCTCGCCCCACAATGACTGACATTGCATACGCCAGGTATGACTCGGAGGCCTCCTTGTGAAGCTCCATCGGAACAATGCGTGCATCCTGAGGCCGATTGTCCTCCGCTCCATTCCGGGACCTGCTGTTCGCATCATCATCAGATTTGATATCCTCTTCGGAGGAATCATCAGATGACTCCTCCGCTGCCCCATTCTCGGACTCAAATGCTGAAGACTCCTCCCCGCCCGACTTGCGAGCTCCTGATTACCAATTCATATCCTCGCGCATCAGTTGTAGTGCAAAGACTGAGAATCTGATTTCCAAGAATCTGCATAAAAACTTGAAAAGCCTATCCACGCCGAAGCATTGCCAGATAATGGAGCAAAACTGTTTTATTCCGTTCGCCAATTCAAATCCTTCGGACAAATTTAACATATTCTCAAACTTTATTATGTACTAATAACTCAAGAACAGTATTTTGTTTGTTAAACGGAGGGATCAACGTTCGCTCGCTCTTATAAGAAAATGTATATATTCATTGCAACATTACAATTCGTACCGGCAACTACGGTGTCATTCTTTGCGTCACCATCACGTCTCCAAACGGAGAACAATCTTCCGCCACCAAACGATGCGCTAGGCCAAATACAACAGTCTCGTCCCACGCGTCTTAAACATTCCGGAGTCGCAACACGAGAACTCGAAAGAAAATGTGCGCGTAGAGGAGCGGGTAAAACTCTACGGGAGCTTCGAATATGCAGAGATGAGATTCGTAACTCAGAGCAATGGAGGGGCGTCAAGCCCTGGGTGGAAAGGCCGGTCATGAAGGATTGCGAGGCGCTCCGAAAGCCTGCTGCCAATAAAGCACTTCGGTACAGCTGAAAGGCCTGTCGTTGCACCATGCCAGTACTCTCCATCACTCATCCAGGGCGCAAACTCCGCATGACGAAAGCCTAATCAAAATTTCAAGCTCCAGTGTCTCAATTAGGGTACGTTCTTTTAATGGTTCAAGGCTGTTCTCTACAACAAACGACGATAGTTAACCGATCTTTTTTCTGAACGGTTCAAATGCTAAGGAATCTCGCTAAAATGCTAACCACAGGCAGAATTGGAATTGCGAATCGAGCGTGGCGATGAAGATTGCTCACCTTCTTGCAGTCCGGACAGTCACAGCGACGACATGAGGACCTATGAGTTCAGTGAAGGTTCAGGGTTTAAGTGCACGGCGATCCAAGACCGTTGACCTACGTGGGAAAGGGTACTCATACTCTATCTCCGCGAATTCATCCAGTACTCAGAACTTAAATTCTCAAACGTGCCCCAAGGGTGTGTACTCATGACAAAGGACCTCCAAATATGAAAACATGAAGTTGAATTTCTTCGAGTAAGAAAAACATTGATGTAATCAACTGGAAAAGGGTAAATTTTTTGTCAGTGTATGTTCTCTTAAATTTTCTAAAAACCCGTTTCGTAAAGGCTCACGTGGTTTTGTGCAAAGGTTATAAGGGCAGCTTCACACTATGGCCGAAGGTTGAGAGGCCGTCGGTTTGCACCAATCAGATTGCATGAAATCGAGCGTCCGACCGCTCAAGCCTTCACACTAGAGGCCAAATTCCACTAGCCGTCATCCGCCGTTTGCCTACATGGTAGCAATGTATCATTCAAGGTTGACGGCCTCTCAAGAGGAAGTTTGGGTTCAACAAAAATGGAGACCCAAACTATGGGCGAGAGGCCATGAGTTTCAGCATTTATTGTTGTCAATTTCAGCATTTATTGTCTATTTTCAGCAGATTTTCTTGACCTCTCAGCAAAATTTGGCCACTCAATTTGAGAGCCTCTTGACTTGGCCGGTCATAGTGTGAAGCCGCCCTAAGTTTTGAATACTTAATAAGGGAATTGATTTTTAAAGTCAATTGATTTAAAAGGCAGTGTTTTTTATTTAAATTTTTATTTAAAGTAACAAAAGTATACAAATTTTTACTCATCCCCAATAATATGTAAGAAATAACAAGATTATTCATTGCCATGCTATCTGGTGTGCCATGATATGATGTATTGATAATATGAAAATTAAAACAAATTGTAACTCATTTGAGCTGTGGCTGCATAGGGGTTTTTTAGGGCCTCATGAGGGCACCCAGTCAGAAGTTGAGCCATTGGGTCTCCTTCCCTCGGAGAATTTCCCATTCCCATGCGGGCACGCGGATTGTGTCAACCAGAAAAAACATAACATGTGCATCACAAATCATATATTATAAATACATAATTGCACGCTTCACTTTTGTGTTATTCAAATGATTACCAACATAAGACCTACCCATGTATGCAAAACCACTTGAGAATTGCTGAATGGTTTTGTTTCCTTCTTAATCATTGAAGGAAAATTTTGTGATGTGGCAAGTTTGTTTACTATTCACATTATGCACAAAGTCTTTGAAAATGCATACTCACAACGAATTTTGTTGCAACCTTATTCATACTAGCACATTTGGCGTACTAAAACAAAAAGGTAACAAATCAGTTAGACGAACATTCGTACAAAAGATTACAGATGAGAATAATTTCACTACTCCAAATATATAAGCTACCTTTTAATTTGCTAAAAGATCTAAATTAATCTATATATACTACTAAGTGGGAACCTAACTCTCATTGACTCCGCACCTTTTTTAGAAACTTTTAGAACTTTTTGGTGGAAGTTGAAGCAATAAAAATGCCCTAGATACAAAACACCAAGCATCCTCCAACCATGTTCTTTTCCAAAATCTTTTAGAATTTTTTAGTGGAAGTTGAAACACAAAAGATGCCTCAAATATGGAACACCAAACACCCTCCAACCATGTGTTAGAACAACAAAACACCAAATGCCCCCTAGCAAAGTATAAAATAAGAGCATTGTGATGAGGGCAATTACTACTTTTGGTTTACAAAAAGAACCAAAATGATGGTGCATCAGGGTTAGATTCTAAACTTGATTCTAAATTGATTGTGAAATATTGACTTTTTGTAAAATACATTAGGAGTAGACTTTAAACCAATTGATTTGTGAGATATTATTTTTTTATAAAATTGAAGGATGCATTACCCATACATGTCCAATTCATGCAAAGCATGTGCCTATATACTAGTAAAGACAAAGTCAAGAACTACACACCTGAAATAGAATGAACATAATAAAATGGATGAAAACTATAGTTACAGTTCTTGATATTCATCTATGTACAAAGTAAAGGAGCTATGAACATCAAACTCATGTGATGTCTAAAAAACTTCAAGATATTCAAGTTATTTTGTTCCTATCATCTTTTTCTATTACATAGATCTTCTCACACCTTGAATATAAAAATGAAAGCATGAGTATTCACAGTCACTCCTAAACAGGATACATGTGGTTAGTTTATACAAAGTTCAATTCCGATAGTGAAGGTGGGAAATCTATTTTGATCAAAAATATTACAGTTATATATTATATTACATGAACTTTTATCCTGTTTTTTATTTTCTTGAAAAATCTCTAAAAAAATCTGAATACACCTAAGCCATTATACACAAAATCAACTAGAATCTCTAACACTCCTTTTTGGATGATGGTAAACAAAACAAGCAACAAACATAAAATAATGACAAGCACAAAGTATTAGTACACAGCAAATTCTGTTCCTAGCCAAGCTAATTCTCTCAAAAATGGAATTAAAAGTAAAATCATTATATTGTCTTCTTCTTTATATGGTTGGAGCAAACATTGTGATTCATCAGGTTCCAATGTTTTTAAACACCCATGTGTTATTTTGTAACTATTTTTTGAAACTATAAAGTATGTTGGTATAAATTTTGGTGTCAAATAGAAAATTATAGATGTGATTCATAAAATAACTCCAATGATACATTTGAAAAGAACTTGGATTGTATAATAGATACTCTCTAAACAAAGAAACTATTCTATCCATTATTCATTTATTTTGGAATGTCATACCACTTATAGAGTAGGGGTCAAAAATATCCATTCCTCACTCAAACCTCTCCTAAGTAATTAATTCTTCACCAAATCTAAAACTAGTTACATATCTTGAAAGCTCAGAAAGATAAATGCAATGCATTCAAATTTAACATGAATCAAACTAGGAAATTAGTTAGTGAAACACATTTGAAAAAGGCATAAAATCATGATCAAAATGCTCTTAAAATCACATCAACTCCACCACCATTATATCACCAATATGTTCTTAATCTATTCTCACTCTATAAAAAGCCTGCTTGAATTGAGGCAATTGCAAACTCTAGAACGTGATTAAAAGCCACAAAGGTGTTGTTGGAAGTTGATGAATATAGAATATTTGATTGTGCAAATTTGAACTAGGCATGGATTAACCCCTAAATGCCCAAGCCTTGTCTGAGCTTCTTGGACTTTCCATGAAATTGAACAATCAATCAACCTCTTCATGAATTCCATCAAGTTTTTTTCAATTGTAACTGTACAAATTTAAGCTAAACATGTTAGAGATTACATGGAAAAAGAAAACACAACAATATCACTTTGAGTTTGAAAGATTATAATGTTTGAACATGAGGGTGTTAAAATTGCAAAAGTGACTTGAATTCTTCCAATCCTTGTTTCACATGTCAAATCCAAAAATTTGGTCACGATAAAAATATGAGGTTTAAGGTCATTACATGTCTAACTTGAATCAATTTATGGTTTTGAAAATCTACTCCTACATTATTTTTAAATGAAATTCTAATGTGGATTTTTCTCCAAGCTCTAGTGTATTTGAGGCTCATTTTCAACATCTTCCAACACTAGAAAAGTCAAGATTGCAGTGGACACCCTTGTACAAAATCTCAAGTAGAAAAATCATCAACTTTTGTTTTCAAAATCAGATTTTTGAAGTTGAAAGTAGACTTGAAAACAAACTTATATTGAAAAAAAAGTACTGAAAATAATGATTTGATAAGATTTTATTCATCTTCAAAGTTTCCTAACGACCCAAATCTGGTGGCTTGGGCATTTAAAGGTTAAGGCATGGATTGGGAATAGTCTACTCTTCAATTTTTAATGCTTATTGTCTCACTTTTTGAGCTTTTAAATATGTAATAAGTTTTAGATTTGGTGAAGAATTGACTACATGGGAAGGGTTTGAGTGAGGAAAGGATCTTTTTGTCCCCTACTTGAAGTTTATTGCAATTCACAACTATCTAAAAATTGAAAAACATTTCTTTCCCTAAAGTTGATCTAAAAAAGAAGCAAATTAATAGTATGTTGTAGAATAAAAATAACGTTCAACTTACATTTCTTTTTTAGTTTTTCATGAATAAAAGCCTTGAATTATTATAACAAGTTTTTTTTCTATTAAACCCCATGAAAATTCCCCACTTTTCAGTTTGAAACCTGTTTTCTTCTTAAATTTCAAAAACTTCGATTTTATAATAATTGGTTAAACCAAGCTCCCAAACACAAATATAGTTTTGTTGTTGAGGCTTTAAAGTACTTGTTATTGTGGTTTTGACAACCTCTAAAGAATTGTAGTCAAAAATCTTCTAGCCACTGAAAAGTTGATTCTGAATCTCTAGTTAAATCAAGACTACTAACCACAAGCTTGTTCAATTTTCAAGAGATGCCACCCTTGTGATGATCTCCTTTACAAAAAAATTACTCCGTATCATTTTTGTCAAGCCTAGAAGACGTTTGCTGTAAACATGTAACACACTCTTTCTAAAAATAGTTTTACTTGCGGAGTGAGGATTATAAGTTATTATTGAATTGAAATGGATTTTGTAGAGATTATAAGCAAATAAAAAATCTTTACAATTTTTTGGTTCTAGTGTATTGAGTTTGATCCCTAATGGCTGGATTAAAAAAATGATGCATGCCTCATAACAAATAACTTACTTCTGATTAGTTCTAACATTGTTGAATATTAACTTCTTTCTTTTCATTTTTTTTCAAAAAGCAATGCGTTGGTAAACTAAAAAAATGCAATGAAAAATCCCATCATGCAAAACAAAAACCATGATCTTATTTTTTTTGTAATGGCTCACCAAAGTTCATATCATTGCACTATAAATAGAATGTAGTGCGACAGGACTTATAATGCTATTTATCCTTTCATACATCTCAATTTAATCCTCATTTTTTAGACAATCAATGTTTGCATTGACACTGCTTCAGTACAAGGTGAACTATCTTGGTACTAATCTGATTTTCCTAGTAAAAAATTAGTTGACAATTAGTGTTCATGTTAATAAATTATGTCAAAAATTGTAAATAATGTTGCAAACATTGAAATTTGTATCACTATACAAAAATGAAATTTAATGTTTGCAACACTAATTGCAAAAGCAAACACTAATATTAATATGAAAAATCATTGGTAACTAAATGAGAGTTAGAGTGAGTTACATGATAAGATATAGAACAATAAATGTACCATAATACCAAATTTCATTTCTAGTGTATAGTACCCTAAAGAAAGTATATGGAAGTCCTAGTTTTGTGCTTAAAGACTTCATTTTGAAATCATATGTAAGGGATGCTCCGTTGAGATTTTGGAAAAACTTTCTGAACAAAAAGAACTCAAAATATCTAGGAGATCAATTTTCAATCCTGACCAAATAGCTTATTTTGCATGCATAGTGAGTGATCAATCAACAAAGTGGAAAGTTGTACATTCAAAGGTAATTTTTTCAAAACCCAATTACTACATCAATTACCAAGATTCTGAAAGAACTTTCTATAAGGAAACAACTCAAAACTTACACAAGGGTAACTTTCATTTGAGGCTCAAATGCTTATCATGCTTTTGTGGTTCAAAAATGAAGCTCAAACAAGTGGACTAAGAAAGAAGTGTGCAAATATTTGTAAGGATGTGCAACTCTCACCCCACAAAGGCAAATGTTCCAAAAAAAACCCCATCTACTCTCCACCATGCTTGTTTGGGCTTCATTTGTGAATAAGGCATGCATGATAAGCTTTTGAGCCTTAGATGAAAGTTACTCTTGTGTAAGTGTTGAGTTGTTTCCTTATAGAAAGTTCTTTCATAATCTTAGTAATTGATGTAATAATTGGGATTTGAAAAAATTACCTTTGAGCGTACGACTTTCCACTTTGTTGATTGATCACTCACTATGCATGCAAAATAAGCTATTTGGCTAGGATTGAAAATTGTTCTCCTAGATATTTTGAGTTCTTTTTGTTTAGAAAGCTTTTCTCAAATCTCAGCGGAGCATCTCCTATATTCAATTTTGAAACGAAGTCTTTAAGCACAAAACTAGGACTTCCATATACTTTCTTTAGGGCACTATACACTACATAGTGCATTTAGGTTGCCTTAACAATGTAGTTGCTTTAGGGCATCCCCAATGCAGCTGCAAACGAGCTCGCTAAACTCAAGTTTGACAATTTAGTAACCATTAGATCATGATCTGATGGTTACTAAATTGTCAGACTCGAGTTTATCAAGCTTGTTTGCGGCTGCATTGGGGATGCCCTTACCTTGGAAAGTTACCTCATTACTCCTGGCTTGGCCACTTGGAAACGCATGAAACTATGTAGATACTAGGAAGTCACATGGTTTACTACTTAGACACAACTAAATTGTCTTCTTACAATTGTGTTGTTGTTGACAAGTCCTTTAAAAGTTGCTTTTGCAATAATTAATACTAAAATTTATTGTAGTACTAGTAAATACTTATATAGTGCAAAATGTTAAGAAATTAGTGTGGGGCAACCTAAATGCACTATTGAGTGTAGCATATATGGTAACAAAATCTAATTATCAGAATGCAATGAGAACTATGGAAACTGGAAAGTGGACCATGAATGGGCCCTAAGAAGGGGAGACGGAATGTCTTGACCCAACCTGGGTGGGTACAATTCTCGTGGAAATGGGCATTGAGTAAACTTGGGTTCATGGAAAAAGCCCCTTGCGGGAAAAAACCGGGATTGTCCCGAGACGTGAGTAATTGTATAATCAAGGAATAAGAAATATATGAAAAAACCCCTTCATAGGGGAAAAACCTGGAAACCCCGCAAGGATGAAAACCGGATGCCTCAACTCTCAAGGAGGGCTTGTATGTGAAGTCCTATGGCGGTACAAAGTAACATGGCGGCTCGTAGCGCCAGCTGATGTTGCCCCTATCTGGAGAGCAAAAAAGAGGTGGGTTTGTAACCCACTCTACCATGAATGATGTCTCGAGGGCTATGCGTATCTCGTCCTCGCGGGGTACTGGTGTATGGACCGCCAGGTTGCCAATCCAGTATGAATGGTGCTCGTCCATGTTCTCCTCATGACGCGGTCGAGTGCAGAACTTGGGTTCATGAGCGCAGGTCACTTCCCTCTCCAACACTCCCGTACCAGCCAACTCTGATGGGCCACATCCCCAGTCCTCACCACCCCTGGCTCAATCAGGCAAGTCCAAAACCACTCCAGTGCCGTAAGTTTGCAAACAACAGGTCTGTCCAAAACCACTTCAAAAACTGAAATCATTGCAATTTTGTTTCAAAACTCCTCCTCATTTTATCCGGTAGAGAATCAAAAGATCTCAAGGAAACTTTAAAGTTTAGACCTTGTCATTCAGAAAAATATTAGCCTTTTTTCATTTTGAAGGTATTGAAAATGTTGTTCATCTACTATAGTTAGGGGTAAGCTTAATCCACTCAATGACCCACATCTCAACTCAACTTCATATTCCAACATTGTCGGATTGTAGAAGGGCAAAGGATTAAAAAAATGCTTGAAATATGATGATATAAATTTATTGAGACTTTGGCTCCCTATTTGGGTATTTGTTTTGTTAACTCCAACTTTTGAAGCAAATTCTCACTTTTTGGTGTCAAATTTTCCCAATAGTATTACAATGTAGATGTTTCATTGTGAACTTGATTTGGGACTCTTCACATGATGTGAAGTTATAAGTCTAGATTCTCAACATCTGAATAATTGAGTTTGAGAATCTATTGGGACTTGGACTTGGGCTTGGAACATAATATAAATTGCCTCTTTGGTGGTCCATTAAGAAAATTGCACCAAATTAGCCATCATCTTTGTTCTTCCATTCTTAGTCTGTTTCTCATTTAAATGTTCTGGTTATTTTTGTACAATTTTAACTGGAATTTGTTATATTCATCTTAGATAACTTCACTTGTGATGTCAATTTTTACTTCTTTTCAAAAAAAAATTGGTTGATTCAATTTTCAACTCTTGACAACAACAACAAAAGATTTTATGTTTCTAACTTATTGTAGAAAACTACACTAAATATTGCATTTAGGTCGTCCTAGACTAATTTCTTGATATTTTACACTATATAAATATTTACTGCTACTATAGTAACTTTCATCAGTAATCACTGCAATAAATAATGTTTAAAGGGTTTGATAACAACAATGATGCTGTAAAAAAACAGATTGACAATGTCCATGTTGAAAATTATTTGAAATTCTAAAATCTAGAGAATTACATGCATCTCCAAGTAACCAAACAATGAGTTATGAGATAACTTTCCAAGATAAAACAACCTAATAATAAAGGCAACCTAAATGCAATGTTTAGTGTAACATCCCAAGGGTGTATTAATTCAACCTATGTTGTTTGTAGAGCACATGAGTCATGGTCGGAAAGAGGCTGGGCAAGGCAGTTGATTGTCGTGCACGGCTGGCTTTTGCAGGGTAAGTTGCAAAGAAGGCATGATGAATGGAGTGAGTTCTGGGTTTAGAGCCAATGTTCATGGGCAATTAGAATTGGTTATAAGGTAGGAACACCCATAAGCGTGGAACTAAGGATTTTGGAATAGGAATATTAGTTGATGAATTTTGAAAAAAATAGTGTAAGTTAGGAAGAGGAAATAAAAAATATTGGTATCAATTTTGGAGGTCCCAATTGTAAGCATTCGTTCAAAATGATTTTTCAAAGTCCAAAATTACTAAAAATTTAAAGGTGTGTGTAGGAGATGTCTTTAATGTGCTCATGTGCTCATAATTCTAACTTGAGGAGTTCTTAAATAGTGAGATGGGACACTCAAAAGTGTCATGTCAATCTCCTAGAACCATCACTTTATCACCCAAAACCATCACTTTGTCACCCATAACCAATTTTTTTTATGTTCACTCACTGACATCACTAACACAAGTAGTGTCAAGCATAGGTCTTGGAGATGGGGACACCCACAGAGAGGAGTGTTTCTACTTTAAGGTAGGAGGCTCATAAATGGAGCATCTAAGGGCTGGAACTGAATTTTGGGTAGGTTAAATTTCTTGAAACATTTTCCAATAAATTTTCCTTGAAAGACAAGGATTGGCATCTAACCCAAGTTGTTTCATATTTTTTGAAACTTTGTGGAATTAGTTATGAAATTTTGAAGCAGAAATGCCATAGGGTTCTAAAATGGAGCACCTCCACAAATTTACATCACATGTACATTGTTGAAGCCTATGAAAAACAACATGTACAAATATATTACATTTGAAAAAGTACTCCACTTTAGAGCTTGCTCCGAATTAGAGCCTCCTACCTTAGTGTTCAAAGTTTATTGATTTTGAGAAACTGAAACTTCCAAAATTCTTGAGCTCTTTTATTGGAAATTTATTGATACGTCGTTTTTCGTTTTCCATTTTACTATTTTTTAGAACACTTCTATGCATGGTTTTGCAACTCGTTTTTTGTTTTCTGACTTTTTCAATTCCAATTGCCCATGAAAGTTGGCCGGAGCACAAAACAGCAACATGAAAAGATACGTAAAGTCAACCCAACAATGAATGAGGATGTCACTCAAAAACTAATTTAGTTACAGACGAGAGTTGGTACATTGTCACTTGACTCACTTGGTATTGCTGTTCAAATAGTGACTTCACACATAATTTAGGGCATCTTCTTGCTTGTAAAGAGGTTGTAGATAAAATCTCTCAAGTTTTTTTAAATTGCATCTCAATATTGAATGTTGATTACTGAAAATAGTTGTTGATTTCCTTTATTGCACCTCATCTATTTGAAATAAGGGAAAAAAAAAGGAGGAAAACTACACCAATAATGGTATTTAGTATAACCTCAACATTAAATGTCAACAATCTCTCAATGTTACAAACACTAATGTCAACAGATACAATATTTGTTAATCATTGTAAATTTTGGGAGTATAAATTTTTTACAAGTTTACATTCAATGTTATAAATTAATTGATTTGGTCACAAACTAAAATGTAAATTTTGATTTGCTTGCTTAGCTCTACAACAATATTCCCTCTTGTGTGGGCGTCCACCAATTTGAACTCCCCAATATATCTTGTACATTAATCAAATATGTCCAACGTAAATACAAAGATTGAGCACGTGACAAGAATTTCACAAATTGACCTTAACATTCAAAGTGGCACAACCAATATCTAGTAGAGAAGCCATAACATTAAAAAATTGGGAACCACGTAGTAGCCAAAAATAAAAAATTGCCTTGTCCAAAAAGGAGTCATCAACTACTTTGACAAGCATCCAAATTACAACAAGAGAATTGAGACCTTTGAACACTAAATCAAAAATATGAAATTTTAAAATTTTAAGAAAAATCACATGGGATGAGGTTGTAGAGTGTTAGGCCAACTTGAACAACAAGAACAATGACGGTGGAGCAAGTGTTAAAGGGTAAAAGGTAAGCAGTGTCAACTAGTATAGACAAAGAGCAAGGAATCTAAGCAAGGGCAAAGTTGGTAGATATGCAAAGTGGGGAGGGGAGCAAGAGCAATGCAGGGGCTGGGGTGAACTGACCCCTCATTGCTCCCTCACCCAGATGAACCAAGGATGAGAGGGCCGGCTCAATCACCAGATCTTGTCCCTCCCATTTGCACACAGTAAGCCGTTCCCATTAATTTAGAAGCTGCCCCCTCTGCCAGCCCTCACCCTACTCCAACTCCCCCAGCTCATATTACTGCACATACGTTGATGTGGGGCCAAGGTGGAAAAGCACTAGAAAATGTGAGATTTTAGATATGTACCATCAGGAGATTGAGTTTGAGAATTTCAAATTCATATTTGGATTCAAAAACCTTGCTTTAGTCATAGACCCCGGAAGAAGATACAATTGAACAAAAAAAAATAGGGGCAAATTATTATTAAGGAATTGATACATGTATCATCCCTTCTTGACTATTCTACCACGCCCTACTATATATGGTCAATAGTTACAATATTAAAATAGGTGTGGACCATGGAAAAAACATCAATAGTTTGAAAATACAACTTGACATAGAAGATGCAATTTTAATTTTGTTTTCAACTCTTAATCCTGCTCATAGTTTCAATTTAAAAAACCAAAATTAAACTAAATATAATCTAGATTTTTTAAGGGGATTGATATGTGCACACCAAGGGTTGATATATGCACACCCCCCTGGGGGGTAAATTATAGATTTGTACCATGAAAATTTTGAATTTGAGAAATTCAAATTCATATTTGGACTCATAGACCATGATTTTGCCTAGAACCACAAAAAAAGTTGCAATTCAACAACACCCAATGAAATAGCTTATATTTTTTTATAAACAAAAGTAAAAGTAACACTTTATCCGTAACTAAGCTTTTTCATTGGGTGTTGTTGAATTGCAACTTTTTTTGTGGTTCTAGGCAAAATCATGGTCTATGAGTCCAAATATGAATTTGAATTTCTCAAATTCAAAATTTTCATGGTACAAATCTATAATTTACCCCCCAGGGGGGTGTGCATATATCAACCCTTGGTGTGCACATATCAATCCCCTTAAAAAATCTAGATTATATTTAGTTTAATTTTGGTTTTTTAAATTGAAACTATGAGCAGGATTAAGAGTTGAAAACAAAATTAAAATTGCATCTTCTATGTCAAGTTGTATTTTCAAACTATTGATGTTTTTTCCATGGTCCACACCTATTTTAATATTGTAACTATTGACCATATATAGTAGGGCGTGGTAGAATAGTCAAGAAGGGATGATACATGTATCAATTCCTTAATAATAATTTGCCCCTATTTTTTTTTGTTCAATTGTATCTTCTTCCGGGGTCTATGACTAAAGCAAGGTTTTTGAATCCAAATATGAATTTGAAATTCTCAAACTCAATCTCCTGATGGTACATATCTAAAATCTCACATTTTCTAGTGCTTTTCCACCTTGGCCCCACATCAACGTATGTGCAGTAATATGAGCTGGGGGAGTTGGAGTAGGGTGAGGGCTGGCAGAGGGGGCAGCTTCTAAATTGATGGGAACAGCTTACTGTGTGCAAATGGGAGGGACAAGATCTGGTGATTGAGCCGGCCCTCTCATCCCTGGTTCATCTGGGTGAGGGGGCAATGAGGGGGCAGTTCACCCCGGCCATGCAAAAGGGGCTAGAAAAGTGGCGAGGTGCAAAGGCAAAGCAAAGAGGGAACTTGAGCAAATAAGGACATTAGGCTACAAGCACATTAGGACAATAAGACAACTCCAAGTACAAATTACTTAACATTTAGAGTGGTAAAAGTGTAGATAACACTATTGGTAACATAACACTAAATACCATTATAAGTGCAGTGGATTATACTAGGTGGATAAGGTTATTTCTAGCTCTACTGTCAAATGCACTTTACACCTAGGGTCTCTTATATTTAAAAGGACAAAATTTGAAGATCATAACCCTTGGTATAGTGTGAAGTGAGAGGGGGCCGTAAATGAAACTATATACATTTTATAATTTATCTTTTAAATAATTGGTTCAAAAAATCCCTGAATAAAAAGTTGATTGATTACAAGCATTTTGACATAGAAGTCACCTACATGTGGTGCTTAGCTTGCCCTTATGACACAAATGTTGGAGGACTTGAAGTTAGAACATTTTTGTTACTACACGTATTTGGGGTTCTTTGGATCGATGATTTTGAATGGAAAGTAAATTTTAGTGGTCTTGTTGTTTCTCAAAACTCTCACCAAAATTTGACATTCACTTCCTCTTGCATAAAGGGAATTTGTGATCAGTTGATCAATGTGTTATTGAACAATTTTTTTTAAATGTCAAGATTCCATGTCAACAAGAGTCTAATTTATTGGTGATACAAAAACATATTCCTTTGGGCTTGGATGTAAATTCCAAAAAATACATTTGAACAATATATACAAAAATTGTCAAAAATTGAAAGCCAATTGACAAATTGCCCAAACCTACCTAATTTGGATGTCCTAGAATAGAACATCATGTCAGGATTTATTATTTAACCCTAAAGGACCAAGCCCCCTTTCTTAGCAACATAGGGATTTTGGGCAGGTACTTGTGATTAGAGATTTTCATATTTTCTATTGAAATTTTGAGAGAATGTGGGAACAAGGTTTATCTTTCATATACACTAAATTTCATGACATTTGAAATTATGAATTAGAAGATATGACCTAGTATGGTGTTTCTTTCACTCAGCGGGTAGCTTAGGCAAAAAAAAAAAAAAAAATCAGATTTAAAAAATAAATTGGTTGAGGAGATTTAAATGAATATGGAAAGCTTTAAACCATTCCATTTTGATCAATGAGATGAAAGTTATGAGGAGTTTTTGTTTGCAATGCAGTTATGGATTCTCTACTCTAAAATAAACTTTGAAAACCTTCATTTTACTCAATTTTCATTATTTTTGAAAAAAAACAAAACTAAAGGATGTAGGTTGTTTATTACAACATTACAACCACTAGGATTGGCATTATTCACTTCTACAGTTAAATTCTTAACAATTTTGTGTTTTGAATCATTCTCCATTTCTTTTTACTTACTATTTTTTTCCCATATGCTATACAATTCCAAATGATTAAATTTTTTTTTTGACATGTACCCTACTTAGGTGGAATAAAGAATCTAGGGAAGCACCACCCACAAGGGCTTTTTTCCTTAAGAATTTCACCTTTTAAAGGGTAGCCGCCCGATTTTTCAGAAGCCATTTTTGAATATTCAAACCATTCTATCTCTCAATCCATGCAGTGGAAATTTCTAAATTTTTTTCCGTGTCTTCTAGAACTATACTACTATAAGATCCAATGGTCACATATGCCTAATTTTTTTGTATTTAAATTTAATAGATGCTCTAAAAATGGTTGTTTTGAAGAGTTTTTGGTGAAAACATTGCTTGGTCCTTTAGGGGTTACAAAAGAACTCCTCTAAACCAATATCCTCTAAATTGATATCCTCTATAATCTAATATATAACACAAATCTCAATGTCAGACCATACGTTAGCCATAAACCAAAACAATTAATTCAATAGTAGTAATGCTCCTTGGTGCTATCCTGGCACTAACCTCAAGGTCACTTCACTTACACTTCCACAAAATTAACTAATAACTTACTTAAACTAATCTAGTTCTTGGAGTCCCAACCATATTAGTTTAGAGGAGTTCTACTATAACACATATTGATTACGTTTGTTTATAGGGACTCCTCTTATGCTTTTGAATCATTAAAATTGATCTAGCATGAACTTTTTGTTAACCCCTAAACAACCAAGAGGACCAAAAAAACGCTTTAAAAGGGTCTTCACATGATTTCACTAGCCTCTTTGACGTATTGGATCTAATTTTTTGACCTTGCTATAAATTACAATTATCAAGGCATTCAAGTGGTCTATGCAAGTGGAGTAATGGCAAGGCAAGCCAAATGTTGTACAAGTGCCTCAAGAGCCTCAACTAGGTGGGACACTATATGGGGCAAGGTGGCAAGCAGCATCTTACAATTTGTAAACGATTAATTCTTCTTGCAAGCTTCCTTACATGTGCTTTGTGGTAACAAGAAATTTGCTTGTAAAGGTTTGAGCATGTTCTAAACCCTTGTTCTGCCAACCCTCACTAGCTGTGCCAATCATTGTTTTTTGTGCAATAGCAACTTGAAGCCCTAAAACTTAACATCTAAAGAAGTACAATTTTCAATAATTTACAAGTATGTGCATCCACATCTAATATTGCAACTCACCAAAATTGAGATGAATTGAGGGCTTATAGAATTTTGTAAAAATTGCTAAATAGCAACTACTTGGCAAAAAAAGAGATTTTGTCATCACATGTTTTACCAAATGTTATAATTTCCTGTCTCCCATGATCAATTGCTCCCAAAATTTACATGCCCTTTTCTAAGTAGATGTTCAACTATTTTCAATGGTCACTTTTTGTGGATCATCTGATTGTCTGAGATACAATGCATCAAAATTGTAGAACTCCCGAACCCTAATTTTGGTGAAATGGCTTGGGCACTTGGGAGTTAATTTCCACCCTTGCATCTGCTTGCAGTAAGTTAACTGAGGAAGGGGCAATAGAATTTCAGAACTGGTAAAAGAACAGAATCAAAACAAGAGCAAAGGAATACAAAGACTGGAGCTGACACTGAGTAAGTTAATGAAGAGAGACGAGGCTCCTGAGCAGCCTGAGGCAGCCAGGACACAAGTACTGAAGTACACACTAAATTAGGGTGGCAGCACGCCTAAATTAGAGTCCAAGACAAAGGGTAGGAGAGTACAGTGTCCCCTTCTTTATGAAGTTCCTCTGACACTTTGGAATTGGCCATAAAGCCCTGAATATCATAGATTTTCATAAGTCCATGTCGCCACTTCCCATGCTTATTACAACATGAGGAAGTTGAGAAATGTAAAGAAATCAAAATAAACAATGTCATGTGAAGGGTAGTTCACATTAAGGTAGGAACACTCATAAGCGGTAGTTTAAGGGTTTTGAACATGATGAATATTAATAATCACCTAGCAAATTATAGGATCCTATTAGAATAGAAAATTCATGAGTTTGCATTTTCAAATGTATTATTTGAATACTGTGAGAATAAGTTGTAAATTTTTAAAGAGCAAATAGTCATTGTACCCATAACCCCTATTAAGATTTTATGTTTACATGTTGTACTTCCTTGTAATTACATCTATTTATTTCCACAAATTTTTCAAGATTTTAAAGGTGACGGTTATGGGGACACTAATGCTTATTGGTGTTCTTACCTTAAGTCCCAAGTTTCATTCATAACACTTAGTAGCACGAAGGGAGGCTACCTTTGCCTTTCCCTCTCTTCAAGTATCATCCATGAACTTCATCTTGATAAAAAGAAAAAATAAATAAAAATAAAAAAGTTTGACGTGATTGCCTCCATATCAATCTATGTGCATTGAATTGAGTCTCCCTTTCATAAATTCTCACAAATTCAGCCAAGTGTCCCCATAGCTAAAGAATGGTGTGGAATATTTCACACCATTCTATTGGAGGGAGGGTAGCCTCTGGTAGTGCTATTGAATGTTATGCTGAATTTCAAACCCCACAATGTCTTTCTAATTCTTAAAATCATTCAAGTCTCAAGTTGCAGTGAACCCTTAACCCCTCACCGCCCATGGATGTTCCCGAGTATCTGAGAATTTGCTCTTGGATGAACATAATGGCAACATAAGTTGCATCATTTAAAAAAAAATTGTAACCATACAAATTCAAACTAGATATGTTAGAGATCACATAGGAAAAGAAAACTCAAAAATATCACTTATGGATTGAAAAATTATAAGATTTGATCATGTGGGTGTTAAAACTGCAAAAGTGAATTGAAGTCTTTCAATCCTCTTTTCACATCTCAAACTTGAAAACGAGGATATCAAGAAAAATATGAGTATGTACAACATGCGTAACCTTAATCAATTTACATCTTCTTAAAATCTACTCTAAAACTTTTTAAATAAGTTTCTAATGTGATTACTTCTCCAAGTTCTAGTGCACTTGAGGCCCATCTCCAAGAGCTCTCAACACTAGAAAGTGAAGATTTGCAATGGACACCCTTGCACAATATCTTGAATAGACAGATCATAGTCATTCATTTTCAAAATTGGATTTTTGATACTAAAAGAAAACTTCAATAAGAATAATTTAAAAAAAATCACTATAGTTAAATTTCAAGAAAAGTTAAAGATTTCCAAATTAAAATGCAAGATGGACAGTTTTGGTTCCCTTGGGCGGTGAGGGGTTAAACCTACTTAAACAAAAAATTGGAAATTAAGAATCATTGCTTCATTATGTGTCCCAAGTTTCAAGTCTGGTTTAATTTATAACTGCATTCATGGCAACATTTTGTGGAAGTTGTGGCAAGAAGGAACTCAAGGAAGTGAAGCTGTGCTTCAAAAATCAGCTTTTAGTAAAAACAGAAACTAAATTTAGGAGTCAAAGTACAACAACTTTGTGCACAAAACATTCAAGGCCTTTATTTGATACTCCCTCTGTCCCAATATAAAGCTCCAAATTAGGCATAGTTCTTGTCCCACTAAAAAGTTCCTTTCTGCTAATTTCAATTGTTGAGAGAGCATTCGTCATGTCCAATGATCTCATGGGGGCAAGTTTAGCAATTAGAGAGCATTCCTCTCCTAACAAGCTTGGCCTTACCCATATGAGGTACCATTGTTGCTACTAATTTTTAAATCATCAATAATGAGGAGCTAGCAAGATGTACAAATACGGTACTTTTTGCATGGAATTTGGGTGTCTAAACAGCAACATAAAACTTGAAATTTTGGAAATATTTGGTAGGTGGTATATTGATTCTAGAATGCATTTGTCACTAGCATAATGACTAGAAATACAGTTAATCTCTCTTGGAATTTTTTTTTGGAGCTCTATAATGAGACAGAGGGAGTACGCGGATTTGTTGGTTATGAAACAAAAAAATTGAAATATGGAATTGAATTTGAATTAAGGTAGGAGGCTCTAATTTGCTAAGCTCACCTAGCTCATCAATGACAGCAATAGATATTTGATCTAAAATGTTAGCCCTTCATAAAATTGGTCCAAATTAAAGCATGGTCCAAATTAGAGCCTCTTACCTTAATAGAGTTGGAATGTGGGGCATATTGTGAACCACATATTAACTTAGAAGGATGCAAGGTGGGGAATCTAACGTACATAGTATATTAATGTATTCTATCAAGATAGACAAAAGCTCTAGATTGGAGGTTTGGTAAAATAGATTTTTTTCTATTGATATGTACATGTGAAGGCCGGATTTCATTGAGGTAACTTTGATAAATATAATCTAAAAATACTTTTTTTTTTGTAAACAAGTACATAGTAATGGTATTATAATCCCCTTTGTAATGTGCATACAAGTGACTGTGCAACCAATAGGAGGTTTCAAGGCCTTGTAGATTTCTTAACCAAATTTGCTTTTCTCTTTGCCTATTTTCTTTTTTTCATGGTGATTTTAAGACTGGTTTCTTATTTTATTCCTCAATTTCTCATCCAAAAAAGCCATGCTTGCCTTTCTGTGCGCCTTGCCAAGTCCAATTATTTTTGGTTAAAATCATAAGAAAATACAAAATTTCTTATATAAAGTTATGGTTTTTTCCAAAAAAATTCCTTTTGGTAATATTTGATTTTCCCTGGGTTTGATACCCCTAGTAAGACCAATTTATTTGAACCTGATATTCTAGAACTTGTATACAAAAAAGACACAATGCTTCATGCTAAGGCTAGATTGTTAGGTAACTCAAATAAAAGATTATTTTGATTTATTGAACATCTCTTTTCATCATGTTTCTGCAAATTTATGTGTAATTTTTTTGGCATACGTTACAAAATACTTAGCTAAGTAAGGTCCAAAATATTAGCATAATTAAAGCTTGAAAAATGAACCTCCCTTTTTTAAATTGCTAAAAATAAAAATAAAATCAATTCATATTTTCAATAATATTTTTGAGAAAAAGTGCACGTTTAATGAGAAATCAGTTTGCAACCATTTTTGTAAAACAAAGTTATTTAGAAACCATGAACCCTCTTAATGCAAAGCTATAAAGCTTATCCCGAGGCTTATCCTCGATCCGCTTTAATTTGCATGGTTTCAAAAGTCTTAAGCTTCTTGCAATCAATAATATAGTATACAGTGACCTACCAAAAAGATGGTCGCATTTTTCTTTTTTATTACCTTTCTCTCATGAATTTGAAGAGCTTTCAGTTTAAAAATACATATTTCAAATCACCATTACTACCATGAAAATATTCAATAAGCAACTTGTCAAAATCAAAAAATAATTTGTTGGACATTTTTGTTGCAAAACTTCAAAAAAGGTGAAAATTGGAGAGGCGAGAATCTTTTTGGTAGGACACTATACATAGCAGCAACATGTTGTAACTCTAAAGTCTAACGTTTTGTTGAAAGTGGACTGTTCATTTTTAATGATAGTAAGCATAAAATACCACAGTAACCAGTATAAGGGCGTCAAATTAAGGGTTTTGAACATGATGAGTATTAATAAACAACTAGCAAATTATAGGATCCTATTAGGAACAGAAAATCATTGAGTTTGCACTTTTGAATGTATTATTTGGATACTGTGAGAATAAGTTGTGAATTTTCAAAAAGCAAAATTGCCATTGCACCCATAATCACTTTCAAGGTTTCATGTTCACATGTTGTACAACCTTGAAATTACATCTATTTATTTCCACAGATTTTTGAAGATTTCAGAGGTGACGGTTATGGGGGCAGTGACGCTTATGGATGTTCCTACCTCAAATGGAGAAGCCATTAACCCCTAAAGGACAAAGCGGTTTTTTCAAGAAACATTGTCAAAAACTGCATTTTTTGGTATGTAGATCAAAAATGCAAACCAAAACATTTTGGAAAACTTCAACCTTACAAAACTATATAAAATACTTTTTGAATGTGTAGTAAAAATTTCAGCTTGTTTGACCGCGTAGATTGTAAGATTATAATGTTTAGGGTGAGAAATATAACTTTTTTTTCATTCTGGCAAAATAAGGTTAGTAGACTTCAAGCCCTCCTAAAGTTTTTGCCCTACACAAAAATGAATTTTTGGGAATTCATGAGTATATGTTGTTAGGTTTGCTGATGAAAAATTTCAGAAGCAAATATAGAATCTAGCTTATTCTAAATGACCTTGCAATGCAAGGGGGTTAAGTGAATTGGGAATACACTAGTCATTTTTTCATGATTTCTTGTGCAATGAAGAAGTTTTTTTTTTTTTTTTTTTTTTTTTTTTCTTGAAGTCCAAGCAATCAAAAGTTAGAGGCAAACATCTCAAACATGTGAATTCTTTTTCAAGAACTTTGAATTTATGAATTGCTAGGAAATAGGGCCTAAAGTTAGAAGATTTTTTTTTTCTTGAAACATCTTGGACATAGCTAACAAAGTTTGACTCCTCTTAGGTTGTGATTTGCAAGCTCAATTCTTATTTTTTTCACAATTGTACACCATGTTTTATTAGTTATTAACATGCCAAATTTTAGAAATTGATGAGATTTTAGTATAAGATACTCTATAGATACCCAAATTGCCCAAGGTGCCCAAATTCTCTTGGGAAGCATAACTTTTTATTCTAGCATCCAGTTGGAGTTTTTTTTTTCACACAAAGGTCATTATGTGCACCTTGTCTCCAAATTTAAAAAACATCTGCCAAAAACTGACTTCATAGAAACCTGACCAAACTTTTAATTGGACGTTGAAATGAAAATTGTTGTTTAGGGGTTAATGTACTTTACAAAACATAAAGTCACAAAAACTTGCATGAGGGCTTCATATTGCCAACGCCTCTTTGCTATGATGCTGCACTGCAATCACTTTGAAAACACCATACTTGCCTTTAATACGAAATTTGTTGTTAGTGCTAGCATATTGTATTTGCGATTTTTCTTTTATCTATTTATAAAAGCATGTCCAAATGCTATTACCTAATCTCTTAGACATACCTACCATGGCTAAATAATGCTTTCAATTCAACAAAATGGAAATTATATGCTGACCTTTTATTGTTGTAAGAGTTTCAAATTGCACCACTAAATTGTATAATATACTTGAATACAATTATATTTCCTAAAACGCTTTCCAGTTTGAATTTGGAAAGAAAATTGACCGTTGTCAATCAGTTCCAACCTGCACTATTTCATATAATCTTTTATGTTAAAAACACAAAAGGAAAAAAATTAATTAAATTGTAGGAAGTATGTGGTATATATTTAGCTTCAAAGTTCAAGGTTTGAAGGCAATAAACATGATTGCAAACGATGCATTTAAAAAAAGGGTGAACATCAACAAGGCACAGTACTTAAAATCATCAATGCTTTTACATGGCTAATGACTGTATCTTTGGTGGACTACATTGTTTGAAGACTACAATTTTGAATTTGTACACCCTTAGCTATTGGAAATTGAAAGATTTGGAATTTTGAAAATTTAAAACAAACTTTTTAAGCTTGGGAAAGGAAAGCAACGCCTGGAAAAGGAGGGTTTTTGAAAAAATAAAGAAAAAGCTTCATTTGACATGTTAACCCCTCAAGGAACAAGCACAGTTTTCACAAAAAGCTTTCCAAAACTGCCAATTTAAGAGCATGAACCAGATTCGAAAACAAAAACATTTTAATGCATATATGGCCGTAAGATCTTGTAATAAAGTTGTTTTAGAAGATGTGGAAAAAAAAGATAGAACGGATTGGATATTTAAAAATGTCTTGTGAAAAATTAGGTAGCCATCCTTTAGAAAGTGAAATTTGGAAAAAAGGCCGTGTGGGTGGAGCTTCTATAGATTCCTTATTCCACCTAAGTAAGGTACATGTCAAAAAAGTTTCAAATCATTTGAAATTGTACAACATGTGGGAAAAAAATAGTAAGCAAAAAGAAGTAGAGAATGATTCAAAATACTAATATGTAAAGAACTTAATTAACAAAATGAAAAATGCCAATCCCAATGGTGGTAATATTGTAATAAAATATCTACATCCTTGGGCTTTATCTTGTTTCCAAAATATTGAAAATTGAGTAAAATAAAAAACTTCAAAGTTTATTTCAAAGTAGAGAATCCATAAAAACTCCTCATAGCTTTCATCTCATTGATAAAAATGGAGGGATTAAAAGCTTTCAACATTCACACACATCTCCTAAACCAATTTCAAAATTTTGTTTCTAAAAAAGTGATTTTTAAAAATCTATCCAAATTGCTGGCTAAGTGAAAAATCTACATATTAGGTCATATCTTCTAATTCATACTTCCACATGTCATAAAATCTAGTACATATGAAAGATAAACCTTGTTCCCACATTCGATTAAAATTTCAGCTTAAAATATGAAAATCTGCAATCATAAGTACCTGCTCTAGATGGCTATGTTGCTAAAAAAAAAAAAAAAAACGTCTGGTCCTTTAGAACTTAAATCTTATAAGTGAAGACTAAAGTGATGGTTTCCAAGGATGAAGCATAGGTACGATCAATGAAAATAACGTATCCTGGATTGAATAAATTGCTACTCTAAAAGCCATCATTTGTGTTCAAGAAACACAAAGATTGTTGGCAAAGAAATATTTGAGGCAAGAATATTGACAGTTTAGGATGTAAGTAGAACATGGTTGAGAATTATGAATGCAATGTTGACACAACAACATGTTAAAATTGTTTTATTGTGAGTTGAAAGTTGGCAACAATATCAGACTTTGAAAGAATATTGACAAAATATAATTAAGCTGGTATACACGCACACGCTTTGTGTGTGCTGGACATTTATGGGTAATATAACATTCCATTACAAGGGATTTGGACTTAAGAATGGGCCCCTTTCCTCAAAGTTATGGGAATTTTGGGAACACTTTCACAACACCTTCACATAGGCAATCTACAGCAGTATGACATGGCATTAGGGTGTCCACGTCAAACATTATTATTTAATTATTATTTTTGGAAAAAAAAAAAATTTTGACTTTAAAAAAATTATTCATTTTTTATTATTTTTTTGACAACGAGCAGTGGCATTGGGAACATCCAAACTCACAGCCCTTTCTTGGGTCCAAATCCTTTGTATTGAACTTTACAAAAAATCAACATCTCACAAGTTAATTGATCTAGGATCTAATCCTAATGTACTTTACAAAAAGTCAATGTCTCACAACTTGTCTAGAATCTAATCCTCATGCACCATCATTTTGGTCCTTTCTGAGACCAAAAATTCAAGTTGCCTTCATCACAATGCTAATCTTTGATGCTTTATTAGGGGACGCTTGGCATTTTATTGATATCTATCACATGGTTGGAGGCCATCTGGTATTTTATATTTGGGGCATTCTTTATTGTTTCAACTTTTACCAAAAAGTTCTAGAAGATTTTGAAAAAGGACATGGTTGGAGGGTACTTGGTGTTTTATATCTTGAGCATCACTTGCTATTACAAATTATAACAAAAAATTCTAGAAGGTTCTAGAAAAGGGGGCTTTCAAGGAAACCCTCATGCATAGTAGTGTAGATAGATAGATGTTTAGAATGCCAGCATATTTTTATTTAATGGCACTTTCATTCTAGAAGAGTGAATTATTGTGCTTGTTAGAATTCAATCAAGTATAAACAAGAAAAGAAATGAAAAAGCTTCTTAAAGATAGGGTTTCTCAATTTCAACCAAGATACCGAGCACTATAGCACATATTGGGTTATTTACAAAAGTACTAAAACTGTAAATTTCATTTACAGTTAGATTTATAATTCCTTCATTTTTGGGTTCAAAGTCCAAGTTATGGTTAAATTCCTTAATTGCCATGGTCAAACTTATCGATTTTTTTTTTCTAGGCAAGTTTTCAAGTTTGAAGCAAAATTCAATTTGAACTGTCTTTCATATTCAATATTTGAAAAGACTACTGTTATAATTGGTTTTTTATTTTATTCCTCTAAATGCATACCTTTGAGATTACCTATTCTTTTTCAATGACAATGTCAATGATTTCTTTTTCTTTGTTTGTTCAGTCATGTTACTTTCTTGAAAATTTTATATCAAAGCAATTTGAATAATGACATTAATGTGTAAACCATTCTCTATGGTGTGCATAGGTATTTGCTTTTTTGAGAATTGATTAGTAAATAATGCCCTTGGAAAGAGATCATAACATCTAAGACCATATGCCAAATAAGGCAAAGAATATGATATGTCATCTTTTGGTTTAAAAAAATATTGTGAATATTGAAAATCTTGTAGATCTTATGTATGTTTTTAGGGGGCAGATCAAGTAGCTTGTAAGTTAAGATTTGTTTTGTAAATGGATGTTAATTTGTTATATGAGAAACTTTTCCATTTATTCCTTGTAATGTATTGTGCTAATACATACATATCTTGTAATGCACAAGCCTAAATGTGCAAAAAGAAGTTGGCCTAGAAACCTCACAAAAGTAAAAACCTATTTTTATTTTATTTTTTGGCAATGATCCAACTAACAATTGATTTGGAATTGTTCTCTTATAGCCCTAGACAAAACGCCCAAATAGGATTTGGTGTAATCTTCATAAAGTAGATGGTACAATCTACCTAAGTTAGTACAAGCATCTCTTGCAAATTGTAGATTACTTATGTAATGGATAAAATCTAGAAATCTCATAAACCCTTTCCTCTTACCTATGATCATCCCCAATCTAACCGTAAACATGCCCTCTATAATTAAATCTGACATATTGGTAACCATCATACCATGATTTGATGGCTACTAATATGTTAAACTCAATTATAGATTGAGGACCTATTTATGGTTGGATTGAAGATGACCTAAAATAACATTCAGGAGGAACAACAAAGGCTGCCCTCCCTCCAACTGAATGGAGTGAAATATTCCATACCATTCAGTTGGAGGGAGGGCAGCCTTTGCTGCTGCTACTGAATGTCATGAATTACCCTAAGAGTAATTTCTTTTTTCCCAACCAAATGATCAACCAACTTGTGATATGAACCAGCTATCTTATTGTGCCAGCTTCTGATGTGTTGTCTTATTGTCCTTCGTAAAATAGTAGTGTAAAACATACTGTCTTTTATTGTTCTACACAAAACAACTCGTACATCACAGTCTTGTCTTTGTACAAATTTATTTACTATGTTTTATCCTGTTAAGTCATTGTTATATTTTAAAGGGTGGATCCAACCTTCATACGACATGTTAAAAAATTTATTGCTATTTGCGTTTTCAGGGTTGTCAGAATAACAGGTCTTCAAAAAAACAAATTGGGCATGCTATGAGCAGATAAGGATCGTAAAAATCAAACTACTAAAATGGAGAATTTCATCAAAAATCACACATGGTCAAAAAAACTTGTTGAAATCCAATGAAAAAAAAAAAAAAAAAAAAAGTATGTTTGAAATTTTAACCCCTAAAGGACCAAGCAAAGTTTTCACCAAAAACTCTTCAAAACTGCCATTTTTAGAGCATCAGTCAAATTTGAAAACAAGAACATTTTTATGCATATGTAACTGTAGGATCTTGTAAAATAATGGTTTTAGAAGATGTGGAAAAAAATTAGAGTTTTCCACCACGTGGATTGGAAGTTAGAATAGTTTGAATATTCAAAAATGTCTTGTGAAAAATCAAGCAACTACCCTTTAGAAAGTGAAATTCTTAAGGAAAAAAGGCCATGTGGGTGGTACTTCTCTAAATTCTCTATTCCACCTAAGTGAAGTACATGTTAAAATAGTCTCAAATCATTTGGAGTTGTATAACATATGGAAAAAAATTAGTAAGTAAAAAGAAGTAGAGAATGATTCAAAACACTAAATTATTAAGAAATTAATTATGGAAAAGAAAAATGGCAATCCCAATGGTCATAATGTTGTCATAAACAATCTTCATCTTTTGGTTTTGTTTTTTTTCCAAAATGTTGGAAGTTGAGTATAATAAAGGATTTCAAAGTTTATTTTGGAGTAGGGAATCCATAACTGCCCGCAAACAAAAAATCCTCATAACTTTCATCTTGTTGATCTAAACGGAATGATTTGAAGCTTCCTACATTCACATAAATCTCCTAAACCAATTTAAAATTTGTGTTTTTGAAAATAATGATTTTGAGAAATCTGCCCAATCTGCTTAATGAATGTAAAAACAATATATTAGGACATAAATTTTTACTCATAATTCCAAATGTCATGAAATTTAGTGCATATGAAAGATAAACCTTATCCCCACATTCCATTAAAATTTCAGCCTAAAATATGAAAAGCTCCAATCACAAGTACTTGCCCAAAATTGCTATGTTTCTAAAAAAGGGGATCTGGTCTTTTGGGGGTTAAATAAAAACAAACACATTTGTGAAGTCTAAGCATCAATCAAAATGTAGATATTACTAGTCCATAACAATCAATTTGAATTTGTGTTTAATTGAACTATTATATATTGTTTCATGCCACTTCAAACATAAAAAAATGCTAAACCTATCCATAATTTCACTTTTTTGTTCACATAAAGATACCCTCATAAGTGCATCTAATTGTTCTTAATTTAAAATAGAAACATAATTGTAAAAACAAGTAGCTTTAGACATATAGCAGTTTGGGTTTTAGTTGTGCACTTGTGTAGAAGTGGCCTCAAAACCCTCCCCTTGGTCGTTATCCATGTACTATATAGGTGTACAATTAAATACCCATTTGTCATATACCTACCTTAGTTACCCATCTACTAACTATACCAAAACTCACGCACGACCTGTCTGTTCAGTCGTCGGTGACCGGTGTTACCAGCTGCACATGGGATATGGGCGCATGGGGGACATGGGTGCGTGCAGGACATGGGCACATGGGGATATGGGGATGCTCAAGCCTGCATTTATCTTTGGTAAATGGGGTTACAAGACTCGTATATATATAAAATTTTCAAAAATCCCAATACCATAAGGAGATTTTTGTTTGATTTCCAATCTTTAAACTAGCCTTTTCAATGCAAAGTCACAATTTTTTCCATTTTAATGCCACCCTTTGCAATTGGAGGGTTGATTATTTTTGCCCCCATTTATTTTTGAGTTTTTTTTGCAATGTCAAAGCCTTGACCCTTTACCCCTAAAGGACCAAAGAGCCCAATATGGCCAAATGGAGTTCTTGGGGGTGAAAAAGTAGACAAAAAAGGCATTGCATGCTCAAGTTTTGGTTTGTCACTTAAGTCCAAATGGAGCTAAATGTCTAACAAAACTTTTGGATTGGCTTGTTGTTCCCTGAGCCTTTGCACCCACATATTTGAACTTACTATTTTTAGTATTAAAACTATTAGTGGAAGTGTATATGGGCATTGTACATTGCATTGTACATTGCATATTGTGGATGGAGGAATTTTGGATGAGATGGGTTGGAAGCCCACATTTCCATGTATAGGGGAGAAGGTTGGTGATGTGTCACTTTATTTTCTCTCAATTGGGCAAGGTTTTTGTAGCACTAAAGTAGTGAGCCAGCTAGATCCACATACTTTGAATGACCATAAGTTTTGGAGTTTTTCCCCATTTGAGGAGTTTTTTTTCCCATAAAGTATAGCTGGACATTGTCTTGTGGGATTAACCATTAAGGAATTCATTTTTTGGGAAAAAATCACATCAAAGTTCAAAATCCATATTGTGAACTGCTACCCCAATTAACAAATATGAGATTCTCAATAGTGGGGATTTTGCAAATTTACTTGGATTTGAAATTAGACTAGCCTTAAACTTTTGATTTATAGTTGGGTATAGAATAACCAGTTAATTTGGATTGTGTGAATACTTGTTCAACTTTTTAAAAATTGAGGGAATGTGCTGAAGGTTCCATATTGGAAGTATGCTAAATTTTCTTAGCAAGATGCTTAGGGGTTAAATGTCCAGGGGTGTTTATCTTGTTTTTGGAATGCAGTTTTGAAGTTTTTGAATTTCCTTGTAAGATCATTATTAATAATCAAAGCAAAACTATAATTGTAGAATCTTGAACTTTAAGGCTTCTAGATGGTGATACCCAATAAAAAATCCAAAATGACCATGGGGATATTAAGATATTTGTGATTGAATGTGGATCATTACGGATTTTTTGGTTTTTTTGAAGCCGCCCAAAATTTCTAATGCAAATTGGCAACTCTTAGATACAAAATTGGAAAACAACCACTTAGAATGCTTTAGTGTTTATTGTTGTTGCTTGAAAGCTAATGGTCCCCCTTCCAAATCCCTGATCTTAGTTTCATAAGCGAGCATGCAACGCAATTGTTAAAGCGCAACCACTTAATAAAAAGAATTTTTTAGCTTCAATTATTGACTAAAAGTCATTATGAATGAAAGAAAATTCAACTATGAATGAATTCTATTTTTTATAACATAGACATTCCAAATGAAATTAGTTAAAAATCACTTTTGGATTTTGTTAGATGAAAAAATTCCAATAAAAGTACCCTTACTACCCAAGGGAGTGCCCAAGGGAAACCTTCATTAATTTTCTCAGTTTGATGCCCATCTTTTCAATGTGGCAACTTGTCATAGGCTCTATGACTTTATTCTCAACACTAATCATGACACAAAAGGTATACTTGTAGTTTAGCTTCCACCAAAAACAATGGAAACAAGGTACAGAGGAAATTGAAATGGAACACTGAAGCTAACTTTAACCCGCAACTTCTCCAAAAATAAAAACCTTAAAACAATCAAACTTATGCCTTCAACATGGTTTCAAAGTTCCTTGAAAGTTTTTGAGCACTTAAATTAGGTGCCTTGGGCATTTAGGGGTTAACCTTTGAGTGCCCAGGGTTTCCAAATAAGACGAGAAAGTGGACTGTTTTGGTCTACTTGGGCGCTTAGGGGTTAAGGGTAGTGCGACCTTCAAAACAAAACAATGCTGCAAATAGTTTGATAAAAAATACAAAGTCCACATATTATTAGAACCAAGTAAGAATAATACAATTTAGTACATCATTGCTTAGCATTTTTAACCTTTGGACACCCCAAAGGACCAAAAGTGTCCTTGCATGATTTCAAAGGCTTGTTTGAGGTATTGGATCAAATTTTTTGATCTTGCCGTAAACTACAATTATGAAGGCATTTAAATTGTTCATGGCAATGGAATAATGGCAAGGCAAGCCAAATGCTGTACAAGTGTCTCAAGAGATTTGATTGGGTGAAACATCATATGGGGCGTGGTGGCAAACAATGTTTTACACAAGTTGCAGCAGATCAATATCCCTTGCAAGCTTCCTTGTGTGTGCTTTGTGGTAGTAGGTAATCTGTTGACAAGGGTTTTAACATGTTTCAAACCCTTGCTATGGCAACCCTCACCAACTATGTTGATTGTTGTATTATGTGCAATAGCAATTTGAAGCCCAAAAGCTTGACATAAAAAAAAATACAATCTTCAATAATTTACAAGTGTGTGCATTCACATCTAATCTTGCTACTCACTAGAATTGAGATGAATTGGGGGCGTATGGAATTTTGTAAAAATCATCAAATAGCAACTACCTACCAAAAATGAGATTTTGTCATAACATATTGTTTGATCAAATGTTATAATCTCCCATCTCTCACAGTCAATTATTCCTAAAATTTGGAAGCAATTTTCTAAGTAGGTGTTCCACCATTTTCAAAGATCACTTTTTGTGGATCATCCAATTGACTAAGATACAATACATCAAAGTTGTAAATCTCCCAAAACCCCAATTTTGGTGAAAATGGCATGGGCGCTTAGGGGTTAACCTTTGAAAGGCCCTTGGGCTATAGAGTTACGGTACCAAATACGGTTGCAATTAATATTTAGAAGTTTGAATCAGTTAGAAATTAAGTGTTACAACCATACATATTGAAAAGTTGTATGATGATGGGTGCATAAAAAAATTTGAAAAACCCTCAAAGCACATATGGCCATACATACGACCGCAAAGGGCTTCCGTGACGTTCAGGGGTTAAGTGAAAAGGATGCAATGCTTCAAATCTGTTAGACGTGTTAGTGGCTCAAGAACTAAGAAAATGGGAAATGATATGCTGACTTGCCGTGGCCGGAGAACATGGGCACTTGGGCAGCATTTGTGCAGAAAATCCGCCGGCCGCCACTGGGAGTTTGGGATAGTCAAGTCAGCACGCAGGCGGGGCCGCAGGGGGGAACTAAAGGAACCTCGTTTAGGAGGGGTGGGGCCGGGCCACCTCTGGTTCCAGACTTGATTTACACAAACAGACCAAACTGCCAAAACTAAGTTATTGCTAAATGTGCTAACAATTCAAAAATTTAAAACTGAAATTCTCATTTCACGAGTTTTGCAGCAAGACAAGCTTTCTGGTGCCAGAGATTTTGATTTTCTGGTACCGGTTTCTACTTTTGGTAAGTTTAGCCACATTTGAGAATAGTGGATGGTGGGAGTCACGGGAGCGACATCCTGACGAGAGGATTCTGTTTAAATTGAAAATAGTAAATGTCATTCATGCACAAGCCCTGCAGACCATCAGCAGCTGCATGTGCAACCTTGGATGAGAATTGAGACAAAGAATACGCTGCTGTTGGTAAGCTTCGAAGTCAGGTCAACGTGCAACTCTCAGGTGGAAGAGGGTTAGTGTTAGTTCGGGGAGAATTTTTAGCTTCCCCTGCTAAAATCTAGCATTTCATTTTTAACTGTTTTTTCATGGACATGCATCGGACGCTTTCTGTATCTACACTATGATATGTTTCAATTAGTTTCTACGAAAAATTAAGACAATTTTATGTTTAGTGGTTTCAAATTTCAATCAATTTTTTTACATGGTTGACATTACCCTAAATGTTGCTTCTCGCTAGACCTTGGTAGAGGACAATTTGGGTTTTCATCATCTCAAACATTTTAACATAGTTGAAGTGTGATCATTGAGACTCAAATTTTGTACAAGACAATGCTATAACAAATAGTGTAGATTGTTGGCATTTAGATAAGTTTAGATGTATGTATTGGGTGCAAATGGTTTGTAAGTTGATTTAACCCCGGAACATCACGAAAGCCCTTTGCGGCCGTATGTATGATAGTATGTACAAACATATTTGAGCTGCTTTGAAAGGCTTTCCAAATTTTTTTATGCACCCACCATCATACAACCTTTCAATATGTATGGTTGTAACACTTAATTTCCAACTGATTCAAACTTTTGAATATTAGTTGCAACTGTATTTGATATCGTAACTCTAGAGCCCAAGGGGGTTAATCAAGCATATGAAACTTGCATAACAATATTCAAAGTACAAGTGGTCTTATTGGTCATAATGATATATTCAAATTTTCAAACTTACATTATAGCTACCAAAATAAACACATGTTTGAAACAAAAAGCAATGAAGTTCACTTTTAAAGAGCCAAATCATTTGGGAGAGATCTTCAAAATCATCAAGAGAAGAACAAAGTCATCCCCATTAAAGTTGCTATGAACATGGCCCTTGTCCTTACAATCTATACTTTGAAAACAGCAACCAAATCCATTCAAATAAATTTCTTATGTATGTCTATATAAGGGAAGTTGTGGTGGATTGTTGAAATAAGGTAGGAAGCTCATGAATTGATTATCTAAGGGAAAAATGACATTTGTAGAAAAATCAAGCCAGCTTAGCAATCTCAAATTATTTTTGTAGAAAGTAAAAAAAGAAACAATTATATGGCCGTTTAAATTGAAATTTTCTAAGTGGGTATGAATTAACTACAATTTATCAAAGCAAAAGGTGCATAGGTAGCTATTCTTGATCATAGGCTATAGCATTCGCGATTCAAAGGCAACTTGTAAATGGAGCACATGAGTCCAAAAAGCAAGCATTATAAAATTGAGGATGCTCAACTAAGCCTTGTAAAGCGTGCAAGCACCCATTTCATATTCTAATACTCAAGTCATGATTGAAAACAAGCCATTTATTTATTTTAGTATGACATAGATCTTTATTTTATTAAAAAACAAAACCCAACACAATCATGACCAATAAGCACACTTAGCAGTAGCTCATGTCACTCTCTTATGTTCTCAAAACCGTACATGCACAAGTACAATTTTTGAAAATAGAAAATGTGACCCATTTAAGAAGCTTTGTGCATCGTTTGTGACACTCTTACATGAGTGGTTGAAAATGTTTGTGCCGTTTATGAGCCTCCTACCTTAATACAATACATACTTTTGAGCCACTCATTCCAATTGGTTGAGAGAGTGTTGTGATGTAACTTCTAATGACCCATTTATCCTTTTAGCGGAGACCCACAAGGAAACAAGGAGTACATACGTAAAGTGATTTACATTGAATCTTTATAGCAAAGGACCAACAAACGAGAAAGATACGTGCATAAAGTGATTTACACTGAGTCCTTAAATCCTTGTAGCAGAGGATCACAGTTTGTACAACAAGAATCTAGACCAGGAAAAGACTAGTAAAGACATGGTTTAGTTGATTAAGTTAGAAGCAAGAGAGGATTACCCATAGTGTAGATTGGCTGACAAACGGTCAACAAGCAGCCATGGCGGCAACAGTGGAGGGAGGTCCCAGGGCAATCCCATGATTGGTATGTTACAAAAAGAAAGCAGCAGCAGCAGCAGCGTGATGAGGAAATCTGGAATCTTCGGCTGGGATTTGCATCCTCGCTTGCTCACGAGGTTTTGCATCGTCCCGCCCGCCATCTCTTGCATGTTGAACTTCACTCTTCGCGTGGGACGACGAGGGCACGGCACATCCGGAGTGGGACATGTATTTTAGTTGCTTTGTTTGCTTGTAGGATTGTTGGATTGTTCGATCGATGCATGGAACCATGGATGCAAGGCGAGGGAGTACTGTAATTCGTGGCGCTCATGGTTAGGGTTGTTTCAGCAGCAGGAGGGGCGCCTGGATGGTGTCTGATGTGCTCTGAGCTTGCACGTGTGGAGGGTAGTGTAGAGTGTCAGGCAGCTTCGTTGCTCCAGTACTTTCGTCATTCCAACTTGCAGCAGCAGCAGCGCCTGGAGCTCCATGCCCTTCCTGCTTCAGCTTCTCCTTCCTCGGGGTTTACTTCTCCCTGCTTGCCTTACCTGCTGCATGCATGCACTTCTCCCGAGGTCTGTGCGCTTGTCCTGCTCCCCAGAAAGGCTGCATGCTGTGTTTCTGCAACAGGATGGAGGAGATGGGACCGCAGCACCTAGAGCCGGTCGGGCAGACACTACAACAGCAACAACAATAACGAGAACAGCAGCAGCAACAGCAGCAACAGCAGCAACTACAACAGAAACAACAACAGCAGCTACTGCAACAGAACCAGCAACATCAACAGCAACATTATGTAGGTAGGCAGCTTCTTCTCGCTTCGGCTTCCTTGTCTTTACTTTAAGTTTAAGCGAGGTGCCGTATACCTTTCAGGTGCTTCTACCAGTAAGTGCAGCCCAGTTGAGGCAGAGGGAACGCACTAAGAGGTGGAGAGAAAGACAACGAGTACGTGTGTTTGTGGGGTCGAGAGAAGGCTGGAATATGTCATATCTTGCTTTTGGAAGAAGAAGAATATATTCGTACTTTGACACAAAGGGCATATAGCGGAGTATGTCTTGTCTTGCCGAGGAATCAAAAGCTAGCATTATTTTTGATCAGGAACTGTACGAAAGGCCGCTCAGTGTGTCCTGTAAGTTGCTACTGCACCATAGTTGGATAATCACATCGCAGAGCAACTTTGAGAGACTTGTAGTTCAGAGCCTGTCATCAGTCCTTTCTCGGTTTCGAGACTGGTCGGAGAGGGAGTAGCACTACATGATGTGGAGGGGCTATCACGGAGAGGAACTCTTTGCTTTTGAGGAGGAATTGTCAACAGCTTTCTACAACGGCTCTTAGTTTCAGTGACTCAATGCACTAACTAACTAACTTCTGCCTTTTCCAGAAGTTTTCAATGCCGTTTCCTTAAGGTTGCATGGAGGTAACTCTGCGTATGTACTTGGTCGTATCATCATAGGCTGCAACTTTATGCATATCACAAATCCTTTGTCTTCTTTGGTGGTGTTGGTGCTTGGTAGTCTGAAGTAATGAGCTGGAGCTGGAAGAGAGCAAGGTGATGGCTGGCGGTAAGCTGGCTTCTTCTGTGAGTTGGTGAGGTTCTCATATTCAAGGGGATAGTCAGAGGGTGACACTGTTGGCAAAGCTGGCTGAAGCACTGGCGGGGTAAAGTGAAAGAATGGGGTGCTTATGGTCCAAGTACCGCGACGCCCCTGCATCCACTCCAGCCATTCCCGACATAGAGCACGCAAATTCAGGTATGTGTATTCAGACGTGTCTAGCTTATGTCCCCCTTTGTCCACCCCTTATATCTGTACAGTACACTGGAAGAGGATTCTCCAACTGGTGTGTCCTTTTTTATAAAAACTTATTACTATTTAAACACAAACCGGTGCAAATTCTATACACCGAGAACCCCCTTAATTTTTAGTGAGATAGTTCCAGTGGTAGAACAATAAATCCTCATTGTTCCTGTCGTTAACCTAAGAATTAAGTTATTCAGAAAGCACTGCTAATGGTAACGTGAGATGGACGAATAAATAAATCTGTGTACTTGTATTTGAAATTTTGAGCATGTTTAGATAAAAGAGTACTAGAAGTGCAGCAGCATCATGTAAAACGATTCTCGCTGCCGTGATCATAGTCAACGAATTGGTAGTAAATGATTGAATTACTGATGTGGTTTCAATTGACCGGTGAAATATTTGAGATCATTTAATGTTGTGGAGCTAAATTTTAGACATGAATTTAGCGCATGGAGCTATTATGTGATTTAAGTGTTAAGTGGTTGGGATGAGCACTGAGAACATTCAAGGCAGGGAAGCTGACATGGTCATTGCACTGTAGCTTCTGAAAATGGGCGACGCGTTGAACCAGAGGCTGTTCCAGCATTTAGAGAGTTTCCGTTGGATTTGCTGAGAAGGGCCACGAACTCCTTTAGCAGTGACCAGATTGTTTCCGAGAGCGGCGAGAAAGCTCCCAATTTTGTGTACAAGGGCAGGTTGGACCAGAACCGCTGGATAGCCATCAAACGCTTTCCGAAGGCTGCCTGGCCTGATGCCAAGGGCTTCATGGTACATGTTTTACCCTTCCTACAGCTCAGCTTGTCTAGTCGACTCCAGCTTACCTTTTGTCAAAAACTCGTGTCTAGCTTTAGATAAAGGAGCACATTGTTTATACCTAACATGTCGTACATTTTTTGGGTGGTAAATACATGTTATGGAAGTTACGGTGTTTGGCTACTTGCTTCTAAAGTGAAATTAGTGTTTTGTGTCACGCATGAGGAGGTTAATAAAAGTCAATATTACGCTCTAGAGACTTCGGTTTACTTTCTGATCGAATCATGCGAATACCTTGCAGGACGAGGCATGGAAGGTGGGCCAAGTCCGGCATCAAAGACTGGTGAATTTAATCGGTTATTGCTGTGAGGGGGATGAGCGTTTACTGGTCGCAGAGTACATGCCCAATGACACCCTCGCAAAACATTTGTTCCATTGTAAGTTTCATCTTCGCTTTGCTGGAGAGTGTCATACCCAAGTTTGTCAAATCTTAATATAGACATTCGTATGCTGCAGACGTGGATGAGGTGCATCTCCATTAATACAATTTGGTTATATTACCATTATGTTCAGAGTTTGTAAATCCATTGAACATCTGTATCGTCAATAATCTACAGGGGAAAAGCAACCAATGCAGTGGGCAATGCGGTTGCGTGTAGCATTGCACATTGCACAGGCTTTAGATCACTGTGCCAACAGTAGTCTTCGTTTGTATCATGATCTCAATGCCTACCGCGTTTTGTTTGACCAGGTATTTGAATTTCTTACCTCAGTCACGCCTATGAATGCAAATTTAAAGTTGCTCTTTACCACCCTCATACTGAGTATGCTCAATTATTTACCTCTACGAATTCCAAACTCATGTGCCAAGTGTATTTCCTGTGCATTTGTGTAATTTTGGTAGTAGTTGGAAATTTGATTTCATTGTGCTAGAAATTCAGTAATCCAATATGTTTGGTCTTACATTGCTTTGTCAGGATGGAGACCCACGACTCTCCTGCTTTGGACTCATGAAGAACAGCCGGGATGGAAAAAGCTACAGTACCAATCTGGCCTACACTCCCCCTGAGTACTTACGAACAGGTAGCACCGAAGCCCTGCACAGTGTTTTAGGGAATTACTAACTAAATGAGCATTAGCGAGGAATGTGTCGAAAACAGCTGTGTATGAACCCAAAGACCAGCATGGAAAAGCTTCCTTTACGTCTGACGAACGTTTTGTACAAATTATTTCACAGGAAGGGTGACGCCTGAAAGTGTCATTTACAGCTATGGAACTGTTCTGCTGGATTTATTGAGTGGCAAGCACATACCTCCCAGCCACGTAAGTGCAAATGCAGCCTGAATTGTCCGAAACCTTTATTCACTACTTTCCTGATATCCTCAACTTTGTTTAATCGATTTCAAGTGAATCCATGGTCGTTGTCTCCACAGTTTTCATTAAGCAGTCGCTCGCTTGTACTGAGTGGAAGAGGTTTCTTTCTCACCTTCAGCATGTCTGGTGAAGCGTGTAAGTAAACGTGTTGTTTATGTTAAATGCAGGCTTTGGACTTAATCCGTGGCAAGAATATGTTGATGCTCATGGACTCCTTCTTGGAAGGGGAACTCTCAAACGACGACGGCACTGAATTGGTTCGGCTCGCATCTCGATGTTTGCAATTTGAGCCGCGAGAGCGCCCGAACGCAAAAATGCTTGTCAGTGCACTTACTCCACTGCAAAGGAAGACTGAGGTAAGTCAATCCGCTGCAAATCTTTTCAGCAAATTTGTAACAATTCCATGTTCTTAATTAATTGTCGACCTGAGAAGAGCTTTTTTAAGTTGAAGCTTAGTATGTTTTGATCTGACAGCGACAAGCATCGATCGTAGAAATCGGTTGTTCTCTTCTTGAAATGGAAAATTGGTTTAGTTATTGTAAGACTATCAATTCTTAACTTTTCTCTTAAGCAAAAGCCTCCGGAGATGTTTCGAGTTTCGATCGGAAAGTAGTGATAAATAAATGCGGATTGAAAGGCTGTGATTCACCTTGTGCAGCAAATTCCCTCGCACACACTGATGGGGATTCAAAGAGGAGACCAGGCGTCACCTCCCCTTCCGTTGTCACCCTTGGGCGAGGCCATCTCCCGGACCGATCTCACAGCAGTCCACGAACTTCTTGTGAAAACGGGTTACAAGGACGACGAAGGAGCAGATAACGAGGTGAGCTCTTTCGTGTCTCTCCTTTCTGAATGTTTTCATCGAACTCTTTACTTCGTAATTCCACTGTAGTTCATATTCCATGGCAAAGATCTCTGTACGTATTGGTGGATCGCTGAGACTCCCTTACAAACAAGCTCTGGCATGACTGCTTTCGGGGGCAGCTTTCCTTTCAAGTCTGGACAAAGCAAATGCAAGATATGCTCAATTCCAGAAAACGAGGCGACATGGCTTTTCGTGACAAGGATTTCAAAACTGCCATCGATTGTTACACTCAGGTAATCAACTTACTCTGAGTCTTTAAATCGTAAACCTAACCAATCTGTAAATGCTTACACTTTGGGTAACACGGTTTTTGAAGTGGTGCATGTTTCTATGGATGTTTGGTTAGTAATCTAATCAGAAAAATGTGTGCACGGATGGATTGTGCCAGTTCGTGGATGTAGGCACCATGACCTCGCCCACAGTGTTCGCTCGCCGCAGCTTGGCATTTCTGCTGAGCGAGCAGGCGGAGGCGGCGTTGCGTGACGCCATGCAAGCGCAGTACGTGCATCCCGAATGGCCCACGGCATTTTACATGCAAGCGGCGGCTCTGGCGAAGCTGGGCATGGAGACGGACGCGGGTGACATGCTGAAAGAAGGAGCGGCGCTGGATTTGAAGAAACAGAACCATCGTTTCGTGCGTTGACTGAATCGATTCGATTCTGCTGCTGCAGCGGGTTTTATTTTCTCCCCCCTCCAACTGGATATATGACCGAGGGTGTGCAATCCACTTGAGCTCCGGTGGGGCTGACATTGGAAGGTTTCGAATGCTGGCTGGCTGTTTGCATGCGCACTTATTTCACACACACAATCGACCACTAGCTCTACTACAGAGGGCATCCATTGCAACAGAAGAGAAACACTTTTGCAATGGTTTTGCAATCCATTGTGGAATAGAACTTGGTTTGGACCTCACCATATTACTAATGCATTGCAAAAGTGTTCTTAATCAAATGCATAAGTGTTGACTAGTGAATCCATGCTATTCTGTTTCAATCTGTTGCAAATTTGTTGATCTACAGTTGCAAAATAATTTCAAATTCATTATTGTTTTAGTAAAGATTGATTGCAAATACCATTGAAAAAACATATATAATTGTATTGCAAATCCTGTAATATATTGACATTGCAAACTCAACAATGAACCAATTGTAAAACATCATCAAAACATTACATAAGTGTTGCAATTACATTACAATCACTTTTCATTGCTATTTCACTGTAAATCTAATACAAATAGTAGTTGCAAATCCATTGCAGAACTATTAAACTTGCTTTCATTTCAATTCTATTTGTATTACATTACAAAACCAATAGCAATATATTGCAAAACCATTGCAAATCCATGACAACTTTTTGCGTATTATTTCATTGCTCATTTTAGTAGTCATCCATTGCCAATCAAATATTTTAATGAGTTATTAACATTATCTCTAATACCCATTGCAATTGTAATAGGTATTTCTTTTTTACTACCATGCATTAGAAAAAATTCAAAACTACTTTAATAGATCTTGTACAATCCATTGCAAAATATGTAAACAAGCATACACATCAAACAAAAGAAATTCACTTTTATGTACACATACAAATCCAATTTACACATCTTTGTAGAAAAGCGTAGAACAAATCCATGTGCTACATTTTGATTATTCTTGAAACATTTCAAATATGAAATTTTGGTATACAAATGTACTCAACACTTTATAAAAACAAGTGCAAAGACTAAATACCATCATAGGCAATATAAACAAAATCTATATCTAACTTCATACTTCCGCACTAAAATAAAAATACCCATTGATTGAATAATTGTCTGAAATTACTAGGCCAGCTTTCTGCAAATGTTGCTATTACCAAAACACAAAAAAAATCATAATCAATGATTTATATAAACAACATTGCACTAAATTCTTTCATCATCCATTACCTCCAAATGCATGCTAGTAAACGCTATCAATTCAAAAGTGATTCTTCGCTTGCATACCTAAAGAATGAATATTAAAAAAAATTGAAACTAACAAGTAACAAAATAGAGACATGAAACAAAGGAAGTAAAATCCATTCTATTTTCAACAAATACATGAGAATTACAACTCCCTCTCACACTCTACCTCCTCTAACTTCTGAAAATGTTTTGTACAAAGAAAGGCACAACACTCAAGCTAAATGTAGAAGCAAGGAACAAGTAAGCATAAACCATGCACCTTTTTGTTCTTCTTAATCCCTACATTTGATTTCTACACCACCTTGCACCAAAACCTCACTCAAGTTCATAAACTTCAAGACCTACAAACTTGAGTAAAAACCCAAAGTCTTATGCTTTACTAAAAATAAGTCAGACAAAGGAAAGCAACAAAATCCAACCCAAAACTTGAAAATTAGAATTGGACAATAAGAAACCCTAAACAGAGCAAACAAAGAGAAAGAGTTGCAAATTTACTTGTTCTGATGCTTGGGTGCCCCCAAGTCTCCCCTCCTTTGCAAGTAAACATTGTGCCTAACCATCTGCATGCAATCAATCTAACGGCTATTAGCAACATAAAGAAAGTCACTTCAAGGCATTTTAAAACATTTTTAGGGTTTCAAGCGTCCACTCATCAAAACAAACTAAACCCCTAGGTTGCAGAATTACTATAACAAAAACCGTACACACTTATCAAGCAGCTATTGGAGTATCTAAATGATTTGGTTAAAAAGCCCCTCCATCTTGTGTAACTCCCTCCATTTTGTATTACTAATTCCTGTTGGTTTGTTTTGTCCTCAATTATGTTTGATTTTACTCATAGTAGAAGAAGTTTGGTATGAAAAAAATCATTATTATTGAGATCGAAAACTTATTGGATCAAATTAGATCAAAACTAATTTTATAGTGTGCATTTTTTTTTTCATGTTTCTAAATAGAAAGTTCTAGAAGTTTGAAAAAGGCTAAGTTTTTCACATTTCCAAAATTTGGAATTGTTTTTGTAAAGCGCCTACATTTGATTGTGTTCATCAGTAAGTACTTGTTTTATAAAAACTTACTCTTTGATTCTTTGATTTATCCCTGAATTTTATGAAGATATTAGTGTCCTCTTGATTTGCAATAAAAAGGACACTTTCCACATTCATAATGGAGCCATCCAAATTTCACGTGCACTAAAATGGAATCTTTACCAAATCCTTAACATTACTTTTGTCAATTTGCATTATAATAATACAAACTAGTTCTTGAATTTCTTAACTTCTTTTGGGAGGAATATGATTTTTAAAAATTTTCTTCATGCCTTAACTCTTGAATGCCCTAGAGGACCAAAAGTGTCTTCACATGATTTTAGAGGCTTGTTTGAGGCATCGAGTTTAATTTTTTGACCTTGCTATAAATTACAATTAGAAAGACATTCAAGTGGTCCATGCAAGTGTAGTAATGGTAAGGCAAGCCAAATGTTGTGCAATTGCCTCAAGAGCCTCAATTGGGTGACAAGCAATGTCTTACAAGCTACAATGGAATATCCCTTGCAAGCTTCCTTGCATGTGCTTTGTGGTAGCGGGAAATTTGATGACAAGGGTTTAAGTATGTTTTAGACCCTTGTTGTGCCAACCCTCACCAATTGTGCTGGTCATTGTTTCTTGTGCAATAGCAATTTGTAACCCTAAAACTTAACATAAAAAGAAGCACAATCTTCAACAACTTGCAAGCGTATGCATACACATTTAATCTTGCTACTCACCAAAATTGAGATGAAACTAGGACTTACAAACTTTTGTAAAAATCATTAAATAGTAGCTACTTGCAAAAAATTGAGATTTTGCCATCACATGTTGTTTGATCAAATGTTTCAATCTCCCGTCTCCCAAGGTCAATTGTTCTCTAAAATTGCAAATTATTTTCTAAGTAGATGTCCTACTATTTTCAAAGGTCACTTTTGATGGATTGTCCAATTAACTGAAATACGATGCATTTAAGTTGAAGTCTCCCAAAACCCTGATTTTAATGAAAATGGCCTGGGCGCTCGGGGGTTAATCTCCAACCAACGCCCTTCAAACGACTTGACCAAGCAAACAGATTAGAGATTGCTTCCACATATATTTGGTTGATATAGAACCAAGCACATTTGATTGGTAGGCAAAATTCAAAACAGGCATTTGGATATTGTATACAAGGGGGGGGGAGGTGAACATTCAGTTCATACAATTGTCAAACTAGGCCCTAGTTTTAGTCACTCAAATATCGAACATTTTTCAATGATACTTTAGGAGGCGTGCATTTGGGCGCACATTTTAGGTTATCCTGCATGATACGGTAGACTCCTCTGCCTGGACGGGAATATTCCCTGCTTATGAAATACGCACATGGTATGATTCGTGACGATGCTGTATCTCCGCAGGGCCGTCTGGACAGGCAAGCATGCAGTAGCCAATCAGCCATCATCCACGAACGCCGTTGCCGTTGGGCAGAGCTGGCCGCTACTCAGACGCGCGACGCCGGCACGCGTGACTCGGCCCTCGCTTGCGCTTCTGTCGCTTTCTCCGCTTCAATCCAGATCTCTCTCCCTCCCCCTTTCTGATGCCAAGCTTCATACTCTTCCGCTTCTCCCTGTCCCGGACTTTGCCAGGGTTTGCCTATTTAGTTGCCATCGCCCATCGCAGTACCAGGAGCTCCATTTGCAAATTGCTTCAGTTTCCATTCTGGCGCCGGGGAAGCATCGTGCGTTTTCATTCGAGCCGCGGCTGTGATCGATCACCATGCCAGAACGCGGCGGTACTGCCAAGAATTTGTACTGTATTGGCACCTTGGATACCAAGAGTCCGGAGATTCACTTTCTGGCGGAATGTCTGTCGTCCGCTCTTGCCCGCTTCCAACTTGATAATGTAAGGCGTCTTCTCTACTCTGCTTTGATTAGGTTCGTCAACAATTTGGTGGCATTGGTTTGAGCCACCGATTACGCAAGACTTGGACTCTACTGTTTGTTAGACTGGCACCAGGGAGAATTGCGGTAGATCGATGAAGACTGTGTGAAATGAGCCTTCTTGATTTTGATTGTAGTTTTTGAATTTGTTGTTACCGATCGGTTCATTTTTAAATGATTTCGGAGGTTGTAACGCGTCTGTTACAGTTCTCCAGGGTGTTCTTACGGAATTGAGTGAATCGATGGTAGATGAGGTCCTACATGGGGAGAATAGCGGCTCGCGACTAGTAGCAATCAACGTTTTACGCATTTTAGGTTTGTTCGGGTGAAAGCTTCTTGCGTCTAATGTTTATGTCAGTGCGGGTGCTTGATAATGTAAGTTTCTCTGCTTTAAGTTTTTCATCAAAGTGATCGAGAATTTGGTGGCATTGGTTAGGTCTATTGAATGGTTCTTGTCTCACGATTCGGACTGTAACATCTGTTAGATTAGTACTGGGTGGAATTGCGTAGAAGACGATGAAGATCACGTGGAATCAGTTTTCTTGTTCTGTAGTTACCGACTATCACACGGATATGTTTTGCATTATTTCGGAGGTTGAAATCCACCCCCCGGCCTGTATCGACCTTGTGATAGGTCGAGGGGCAGTCGGTTACCAGCCGTATTCTCACTTCAAGCACCTCAGGAAATTAGAAAGCATGATAATAATATCGAGGCAGGCCGGGCGAGACTCGGTTGGCCATTAGCAGTCTCCGAGAGGGAGGTGGATTACGCACAGAAATTGAATCTTTTCGAAGGAACACAGTCCGTATTGCACCGGCCATGACCTACCCCATGTCTTCATTCGGTAGGTTCTGGCCTGTGCAATATTCACCGTATTCCTTCTCGAAGATTCATTTACAGAGTTCGTAATATGTTTGTTATATTGCTCCCCGTTTTTTGTAGCGAAATGAATGAAGACTGGGACTTGAACGATGATAGGTACCTGGGAGACTAGAGGATAGTAGCAATCAACCTGTTACGCATCCTAGGGGTATGTACTGGCAAACGCATGAACTAATTCTAGTATCAATGCAGGTGCAAGTGGTAGTAGTGGATGTCTCAACTACTCAGAAAACGCCGAGCAGCACGGATCATACCAATATAAGCAACGAGGAAGTGCTCTCGAACCATCCAGATGGCCACGAGTTAACAATCTCATCGCTGGGACGGGAGCGTAATGAAGCGCTTGCCACCTTGGGCTTAGCCCTTGTTCACCTTCTTAAAAAATCCCATTCCCATGGGAAGCTCGCTGGTGCTATTGGCCTTGGGGGCTCTGGTGGCACTGCCCTGATCGCTCCTGCTCTCCGGGCCCTTCCTTTGGGGGTTCCGAAACTTTTGATGTCTACCGTGGCCAGTGGAAATACGGCTGCTTACGTGAAATCTTCCGACCTTGTCCTTCTTCCTTCAGTTGTCGATATTGCAGGTACTGTTCAATCAAGTATTTTGTTACTCCGCACCTAGTGTATAACTGAAAGTAGAGATTGTAAAATAGCAACTATAAACGGCTAGATTACTTTGTCCCGGTTCGACAACCGAAAAGAGTAGTTAGTCTATCCCTCATGTGTTTTTTGATAATTCTGGCTATGTGGCTATAGTCCTCTTTGTAAAAACAGCGTCTTGATGTTTATTGTGGTTTCTGGGATGTTTGTGAATGTAGGTCTCAATACTTTGAGCCGGCTTGTGTTGGCTAATGCTGCTGGTGCAGCAGCTGGCATGGTTGCTACTTGTGAGCATGCAATTGGCCTAAAAGGAACCGTTTCGACAAAGCCAACTGTTGCTCTCACTATGTTCGGGGTGACAACGCCATGTGTAGATGCTGTTAGGGCGAAGCTTGAACAGCACGGGTATGAAACGCTGGTGTTTCATGCGACTGGAACAGGGGGACGGGCCATGGAGAATTTGGTTGCTCAGGGCCTTGTACAGGTACAAGTCTTTATTTGTAAGCTCTCCTAGATTCATCGCTGTGTATGTTCTTTCTGAGTGGCAACTCGATTGTAGATACTGTTTACCGCTACATTGTCCAAGACTTGGCAACCATGAAATAATAGTACCTGTGTTTGTTACAGGGTGTGATTGATGTGACAACTACAGAGGTAGCGGATTACGTGGTTGGAGGTATCATGGCTTGTGGTCCAAACCGATTTCAAGCTCTCTTACAGCAACGAGTTCCTCTGGTACTCTCTGTTGGCGCCTTGGACATGGTCAATTTTGGTAGCAAATCTACCGTGCCCGAGCAATTTGCCAAGCGTCAGTTTCACATCCATAATGACCAGGTGACTTGACTCTTGAAGCATTCCGCATCTTGGGTGATATCATTTGCATAGAATACCATTGCAGACGCTTTTATACATAGGTTATCTTAATTATTATGGGCTCGCGGTAATGTTTGGTGAGTTGTATAACGTTTGGTGCGAGAAGTTTCATCAATGAGCAAAGATGTTAATAACGAATGAAGTACTTGTTTTGAAGAGAGATTTTGTTTAAAGAGAAAATTGAACGCCCTCCTAAGTTATTGATCCAAATGCTGTGGGCTTTTAGATAACCTTGATGCGGACAACTCCTGAAGAGAATCGGGAAGCTGCAAAATTTATAGCAGATAAGCTGAATCACTCTGTCGCCCCTTTGCGGGTGTTATTGCCGGAGAAGGGTGTGTCGGCCCTAGATGCAGAGGGCCAAGCGTTTTGGAACCCTGAAGCAACAGGAGCTTTGTTTGAGGAACTAGAGAAGTCGGTTCAGCAGAATTCAGAACGAAAAGTAAGTTGTTTTCAACTTCAAGTACTTGGATGGGATTTTCAGATTCATGTTTGTTTGGAAGTTAACAGGTATAGGGTAGAAAGATTACATTCTTCAACATGACTAGGCATAAATTGCATCTGTAGCCGTTACTGGGACCCAAAGTTTATTTATTAGGAGGTTGGTGCCTCTCGATTTGGAAAAGCATCTCTAAGAGACAGATGTAAGAGTGAAATGAGGATGCCTATACCTCAAGCATGTTTCCAAGACCAGTTTACTGAGAGTCGTATTTCGTTCTATTGTCAATGTCAGGTGAAAAGGCTGCCATATAATATCAACGATCATGAGTTCGCTGAGGCACTCGTAGCTGCTTTTCTGGAGTTGCACCATGCTAGTGGTTCATCCCAGCAAAGGGACGTATCGGGCTCTCAAGCGTTGCATATCCCGACTATAAAGCCAAAACTTGTCAGAAAACCAACCGATTATTCCCGAGCTAAACCAGGTCTGCTCTTCTTTGACTTCTCAATGCACAGTGCTTAAGTGCATTCAAACGACGTGATGGTGACGTTTTTTGAGCAACCTCAATTGTCTAGTTGAAGCCCTTCTGCAGGCAGTTTTTAGTTATTCTTCTTTCATGTACAAGGCACAATCAACCTTGAGTTCGCTATGCATGTACTTGGATGCTCCGAGAGAGGAAGTTTTATTACTGTTGATCTCAAGCCAGCCTTATTTTTTTTCGTGTATTGCATGGATGGGCTGATTTTGTCCGTTTTGCTCCCCTTTAGAGACTTTAAAGAATCGGGCTACCATACTTCAAAAGCTGAAGAATCAAATTGCTCGAGGAATACCTATCATTGGTGCTGGAGCTGGAACTGGAATTTCTGCCAAGTTTGAAGAAGAAGGGGGTGCGGATCTTATAGTCATCTACAACTCCGGACGTTTTCGGATGGCTGGTCGTGGATCTTTGGCTGGCCTCATGCCCTACAAGGATGCAAATGCCGTGGTGCTTGATATGGCATCGGAGGTTTTACCTGTATGTCTGTACTCTCTTCGTCATTTTAGAGACCGATCCTATTGATCTGTTTGACCTAGGTTTCTTTTGCTTAACTGGATCTCGCTTGGAGCTCTGGTTTTAGGTTTACGGATTAGAATAATGTTGCTAAAATTGAGTGTTTGGTTGAAGGTGGTGAAAAGAGTTCCAGTGCTGGCAGGAGTTTGTGCATCAGACCCCTTTCGCCGCATGGATCGTTTTTTGGTTGAGCTTGAGCGACTGGGCTTTGATGGAATTCAAAACTTTCCCACGGTTGGTCTTATTGACGGGAATTTCCGGCAAAACCTGGAAGAAACAGGCATGGGCTATGGGTGTGTAGCTCAGACCAATTACCTTGTCTTTTTTTCAATAAAAGTAATCTCAACTACACTTTGTAGGTCGTGAGCTCCGACTTGTCAATGCTTGTCCTGACAAATAATGAGGATATCGTCTCACTTTGAGTGCATCTTGATCGATTCCTGAAGTTATCTACTTTCAGTCCATATTTGCAAACCTTCGTTATAGATGTGTTTAAAAAAAAAAAATCTTGTTGTGTCTCCATGAAGTTGAAACTTCATCTGCTTAAGTGGTTTTGATTGAGTGGTTATAATGGATGGCTGTTGGCAGCGTGGAAGTCACATTGATTCGTCAAGCGCATGAGATGGGTTTTTTAACTACACCCTATGCTTTTAATGCACAAGAAGCGCATGCCATGGCAATGGCTGGAGCTGATATTGTAGTTGCGCATATGGGTCTTACAACTGCTGGCTCTATTGGGGCAAAGACGGCAGTTTCATTAGAAGACAGTGTGCGGCGCGTGCAGTCAATTGCTGATGCAGCGTCTGAAGTGAACCCAGATATTATTGTACTCTGCCATGGAGGTGAGAGTCTCCTTCTACTTTCAATTGTTTTTTTGAGCTCAATTTGAAGCTGTACATTGACGTCTGCAGAAGTATGAGACTCTTATGCATATTTTACTACAAGACTTCCTGGCTTCACAGGAAAAAAATGTCAGCACTTTGGCCAATATATTGACCTTGGAGAGGTTGTTGCAGGGCCCATCTCAGGACCACAGGAAGCAGAGTACGTGCTGCAAAGAACAAAGAAAGTCCACGGATTTTATGGAGCATCAAGCATGGAGCGTTTGCCAGTTGAAGAAGCAATTGCTGGCACTATGCAGCAATATAAGGCAATTCAAATTTCAGGATGAGATCCAACACTTGCAAAGTTTTTTCCATGCAACTGATGTGCTGGATAATTTCCATACTGGTTGGAGGATTCTACAGATTTGAGTAAGATACCCTCATTCGTTCCAATACATGTTCAAGTTATGCATTACAAGGAATCGTGAAGTACGGCCATTACGTCATGGCTTATTCACTAATATAAGCGACCTCTCAGCTGTCTCTCTTTACTCACGTTCTCTGGATTGTCAATGCCTTTTAGAAACATGCATAGTTCTTTCTTCAAAAACAAGACCAATCTGAGCTGTTATCTCTTCGAAGAGAAATCCCAGTTCTAATTCCAGAACCTGGCTTGGTATCTGTTTCGTAGGTGTGTCGACTGGTCAGCTTTTTAATTCTATTGCAATAAGTGGAATCATGTGCTCTGTTAGTTGGTAACTAATACACTACGAACGGAAAAGAACTTTTACAGTGGTTTTCGATCAAGATGTCTTCGAGGAATTTTCATGGCAAACCCTAAACCCCAGTCAAGGGAAGTAACATTCAAAGAAATTAGCTTAACCCTAAAGACCACTTGTCCCTACTGGGGACAAATGGGATTTTGGGTAGGGTCAAGCTACTATAAATTTTCACCAAATTTTATAGTTTTTTTTCCCAGAGGTAGAGTTTTGCAAGGGCTACTTGGGAGAGCAATTTTTATTGAATTCCAATTTATGGATGAAAACTAAATTATAGACATGTAATATGTGCTAATGTGATATTTTCTATCCAATATGTGGATGAATGTTGAAAAGTGGAGCACCGCTATAACATTTTAAATTGCCACTTCGACGCTTTTTAATTAATGAAAAAAAAAAAACCTTGACTTATATGACAATGAGAATTACAAAAAACAGAGGCAAGTTGAATGCAAACCAAATCTTATAGTCAAGTTGTTCAAGCTCTATGTAGGATTTTTGCATATAGGGTTATCATTGCCAAAAATATTACATTAATTGCATAATGATTTTTTCTATCAATATAACATTTAAAACAAAATTGCAATAAAGAAGCACAAGAAAACTGTGGATATTTATGGTATTTTTAAAACCCAAGCATAATGATTAATTGTCATTTTTATATAAAAACAAAGGTAAAAAAATGCATTTCAAATAAAACAAAGATATGTTTGATAATTCAAATTTGTTGAATTGTATTTTTTACAATTTTCCAAAATATTAGGGGCCTAATTGATATTCTTACTATAAGCCAAGGGTATTTTCAATAATTCAAATCTTTGAGAGATGTATTTGATTTTTTGGAAGAATTGAGGGGCATTTTTTATATTTTTTCATAAAGAAATTGTGGTACATAAAACAAAAAATTGTTGAGTTTTATATATAAAATTTTGTTAAATTAGTCAAATGGTGTCCACAAGTGTCCAAACTAACAAAAATCTGTTAATTTTTTGTTGTTTTGGTAATGTTTTTAGTACACTTGAAAGTTTATTGAATTTAAATCACACCAAATTGTGAAAATTAAAGAAAAAAAATTCAATATACAAATGGAATTCTAAAAGATTCTAAAAGATTTTAAAAGACTATGTTGTTTTTGAATTTTTCAAAATATCTCAACAAAATCCAAAATGATTCTAAAAATATTACAAAAATAACCTAAAGATAATCTAAAAGTTATTAAACTTATATAAAATATGAAAGAGTTTGAAGTATTTTAATGAATTCCAAAAATATTTCAAAAATATTTTAAGGAGATTCTATAAGATTCTCAAAGATTCCAAAAAGATTCACAAAGATTCCAAAAAGATTGTAAAAAATTCTCAAAGATTCTCAAAGATCTCAAAAAAGATTCTAAAATATTCAAATCTTTCGGATTATTTAGACAATGGTGTTCGAAACATTAGAACATATGCAAAAAAATTCAGAATTATGTTAAATTAGTCAAGTAGTGTGTGCAAGTGCCCAAAACAACAAAAACAATATTAATTTTTTGTTGTTTTGGATAGAATTTTCTACTACTATAGTGGTGGAGAAAATACAGCAATTAAGCATAAAAGAGGGGTTGTTTTAGAAAACATACGACTTTAAAGTCAAATTTGACAATTAATCTACACAAAGTAGTGAAATTAGGTTGCTTCAACAATTAGGTTGCCTTACCTTAGAAAATTAGTTTACAAGCCATAGATGTCAACAAATGCTCTTACAAAGAATTTCCTTTGTTCACATAGAGGTTCAAACGCATTAATCATTAAATTGGGAACATGCTTACAAAGTGGAACTTCTGAATTTGGCAATTTTAAAAGTTCCAAAATGATTTAGTGAATATAATAATGATTTCTTCAAGACATTACATCAATGATGAAACCCTTACAAGAATTATGAAAAAACTCATTTGAAATCACCAAATATTCTCACAAATACAAAAGTTAGTATTCTCAAAATACATTTTGGGAAATTCTTTTTCTCAATTTAATGAATAACGCGTTTTCATGAGTCTTAACCCCTAAAGGACCATTGTCCCTACGGGGGAGAAATGGGATTTTGGGGAGGTACCTACGGCCTCAATTTTAGTCCTAATTTTTTGAAACTTTTTTTGAAGATAGAAAAACACATTAGCTTTTGGGGAATCTAATTTTATTCCAATTGGTGCTAGGGAGCAAATGCTATGCCCAAATAAGCACAAATTTGGGGACTAGGGGCAGCAAAAAATAATCTTATAAAAAGCTGAAAAAAAAAAAAAAAAAAAATCTTATAAATTATATCTTTGTCTACATCTAAAGCTTTGATTCATTCCATTTGGACTAGTTATGAGAAAGTTATGGACAATCTTGTTTTTCATGCAACTTAGGCATCTTCTTGAAAAAATAGCTTATAAACTTCATTTTTAAATGAAGGTTTAACATTTTTCCAAAAAATTTGTTGGAGAGGGTGAAGTTTGCTTTTTAGAACAATCTTACCATTGGAATTATTGCGTTCAATTCCATTGCAGGGTTATTAGCAATTTAAGTTTTTGTTCAATCTCATACCTTCTTCTACCTAATCTTTTTTTAGAGAATGAAAATTAAGTTTTTTTTATAAATTTCCCAAGATTCCCAACTCAACCTCCCACCACAATAAAATAGAATTCCAAACTCTCTGGTGCAAAAATTTGAAGTTAAAAATGTTCAAAGTTAAAAAATCTAGTCAAGTAAGGTGCAAAAATAGCTTTTTATTTACACTTTAAATGCATATATCTTCCAATTTGTGCGGTCAAAGTTCTTGAGTTTTGTACAACACATTCTTATAGCACTCTAACACAAGATCCTACCTTCAGATATGCAAAATGCTTGATTTTCAAACTTTTTTACTCTTTGCCATAGATGTGGCAGTTTTGAGTATCTTTTGACAAAATAAAGGCCATGGTCCTTTAGGGTTAGAGCAATTTCTATTTACAAAGTGACGCATTCTTATCAAGATGTATATATCTTATCTTATCTTGTCTTATTTATATTATAGGCTTAGTTCTATTAGTTGGGTAGTTGGGTAGTTGGGTAGTTGGGTAGTTGGGTGTTAAAATAATAAAATGTAAGGCGGTTGAGAAACTAATTAATAATCAAATTTGTTATAACCAAATTTCTACCTTACAAACCGGCATTGGATGGGGGGCCATGGGCATGTGATGTGTCATGGGCATGGGATGAGATGGGTCATGCGCATGGGCATGAAATGGGTCATGGGCATGGAATGGGATATAGGGCCACATGAAAAAGTTGTGATTGGTCAAGGGCCAAGGGGCAAAGTGATGAACGTGCAAAGTAATGAACATGGGCGTTGGATGTGAAAGGACATATTTGGTCCAACTTGAATTTGAAATTGAGAAAGAAAGGGGCAGGGAGGGAGATGAAGAGGCAAATTGATTTTATATTATCCCATGGAATGTTTTTTAATGTGAACCAAAGACCAAGCTAAGTTTGGAGAGTTTACAAAATTTCATGTTAATGTTTTTGCAAGGACCTCCTCCCGTGATGGCCTTTTGTCGGAATGGCGGGTACACGGGCCCACTAGTACATATATATACATATATACATATACATATACATATACATATACATATACATATACATATACATATACATATACATATATATACATATATACATATACATATACATATACATATATATATATATATATATATATAGTGTGTGTGTGTGTTAAATGTTGAGAAATTAAAATGGGGCCACCCAATTTCACTATTTTGTGTAAGTTTATTTGATTATAGAATTTATGGAAAAAACCGAGGGAACATTTTGTACTCCACCTTAATCGTACATATAGTAAATGTAGGCATAGCTATAGTTCAAAGTTACATGACTTGATTTGAAATTCTTGGAGGCAATCATTGAGACTTCACTATTGTGCATGAAAATGCACACTTGTTTTTTTGTAATGTGCAAAATTGTACACAAGGAAAGAAATAGTGAAAGTCCCAAAACATCTTGTTTTTCCCAGTTTAGTCAATACGGTGTTATAGAAGTTTGATGTTATTAAGGAGAAAAGAAAATCTTGTTGTTGGCAAGTAGTAAAATCCCCATTCATTAAAGTAGGAGCACCCCTCTTGTGGCCCGTGGGTGTCCCCATCCTTGAGACCTTTTGTACCAATGACTTGTGAGTGGCTGACATATATAAAAAAATTGCCTTATGGGTGACAAAGTGATGGTTATGAGTGCTCCATCTCACTATTTAAGAACTCCTCAAGTTACTTAGAGCATCTTCAATCCACTCGACTTAAAGGCCAGTATATCAATCTTGATTTATTAATAGCAAATAATGAATCACACAAAAATTATACGATTTGAAGAGCATAAAAATTTCCATTCTAACAGTGCAATAAAAGTTTAATTGGACATTGCGCTATTTAGATATATCACATCCAATGTTAGCTAACTTCCAAAAAGTTTAGAGGCTTCTCCAAATCAAGCCTAAATAAGGACATTTTAGTAAAGGGGTTGGTACATTTGCCGTCCATTTTACTAAAATTTTCTTATTTAGGCTTGATTTGTAGAGGCCTCTAAATTTTTTGGAAGTTAGTTAACATTTGATGTGATATATCCAAATCATGCAATATCCAAACCAAAATTTTATTACATTTTTAGAATGAAACTTTTCATGCTTTTCAAACCATATAATTTTTGTATGATTAAGTATTTGATCAAGATTGATATACCAGCCTTTATGCCGGGGTGAATTGAGGATGCCCTTAGTATTATGAACATATGAGCACACTAAAGACTTCATTAACCCCTAAATTCCCAAACGCACCTAATTTGGGTATTTACAAAACTTTGAAGATGAATAAAACCTTATTAAATCACTAATTTTAGTATTTTTTTTTCATCTAGGGTTTGTTTTGAAGTGTGTTTCAACATCAAAAATCTAATTTTGAAAATGAATGTTGATGGTTTTTCTACTCAAGATTTGTACAAGGGTGTCCATTGCAATCTTGAGTTTTTTAGTGTTGGAAGATGTTGAACATGAGCCTCAAATACACTAGAGCTTGAAGGAAAATCCACATTAGAAGTTCATTTAAAAAAAATAGAGAAGTAGATTTTGAAAGTCGTAAATTGATTAAATTTAGATATATAATGATCTTAACCCTTATATTTTTTTGGTGACCAAATTTTTAGATTTGACATGTGAAAAGAGGATTGAAAGACTTAAAGTCACTTTTGCAGTTTTAACACCCTCAAGTTCAAACGTTATAATCTTTCAAACTATAAGTGATGTTGTTGTGTTTTCTTTTACCATGTAATCTCTAACATATCTAGTTTGAACTTGTCCGGTTATAGTTCAAAAAAACTTGATGAAATTTATGAAAAAGTTGATTGATTGTTTAGTTTCATGAAAATGTTAAGAAGCTCAGAAAGGCCTTGGGCATTTAGGGGTTAATTGTCTCTTTTAGCATCTCCTACACACAAACACAACTATGCATTTTCAATGATTTAGTACTTTGAAATTTTTTTGTGGACATATACTTGCAACTGGAACTTCCAAATTGATGCCAATATTTTTAATTTCCTCTTCCTCACTTAACACTATGTTTTTCAAAGTTCATCAACTGATTTCGTACCTAAACCCTTGCCCGTAAGGTAAGAGGCTTGAAATCCATTAGGGCAGTAATACCGCTCACCTTTCCAACTGAACTCCATAGGTACATGCCTTATTCATAGCCTTTCAAAAACGTACAATGGGGGTACATTTGAGGAAGTGATCCATTTTAGAGCCTTATGACCTTTCCACTTCAAAAGTTCATAAATAGTTCCACATTGCTCTAAAAAATACAAAATAACTTGAGTTAGATGCCAATTCTTCTTATCTTTCAAGGAAAATTTATTGAAAAATATATCAAGAAGTTCCACCTCCCCAAAATTCAGTTTTAGCTCTTAGATGGTCAGTTTACAAGCCTATTAACTTAGGCGTGCAACCGGGGGGAACTCCATGCAACTCCTCAATTGCAAAGTGCAACGTGATTACACCTGCTTGTTCTAAGCTTACATCGCTAGCAAGGTCCGGGAAGAACCGACCGCTAGTTCAAGGCTAGCCAATTGAAATGAGAAAAAATCGTTTGCAATATATGAACTTTGGCTAAAAACATACTAAAAATCTGTAAATTTTTTATTTATAGTGTAAAATGGAGAAAATAACCAAAATAGTTCTTTGATTAATTGGTTCAATACAGAAATTGAAGGAATTCAACCAAAAAATCTCAAATATTTCTTGGACCCTGGTCGCTAGCATTGTGCTTGTACTACTGTAGGTGGAGAGCAGATTTGGCTACTCATTGCCGAATTGATTATTTTTCCAAGAAAAATCAATTCGGCATCAGATCTCATAATTTTTCAAGATTAGGCATTGTCAAAAAAAGTTGTTATTATTTGGCATTCAACCAAAAAAATTAGTAGAATTAAGCCTTTTTCTAAGCATCTTCCACTTTCTAAACATAGCCCTTGGTAAAAAAAATTGCAATAGATTGAGCCCTCTTGGAATCAACCTTGACCTTCCATTGTTAGTTAAGCTTAATGACTTTTATAATATTTGGAATTTTGATTTTTTGATTTGTTTGACATTGGGCATTTTTGGAGAATAATTTATAGAATAATTAGGCAAATTTTTGGAGAATTACTTTATGCCAAATTTGCTAACAACCTATAGTAGCTCCCTTACATGCAGCGTTTAAATTCTTGGCAAATTTTTGCTAAAAACCTACTTGAAATTGGGCCTGGCGACCATAAGATTAGAAAATTTGGGTGAAAATTTGAATGAATTCGCCAGTGGCCTATTTGAGCGTAAACCAGATTCACCAAAACATGGATGAAATGTACTAATATATATATTATGGATGAATGTACGCATGTAAATGATTCTATCCATTTTTATAGAATTTTTCCTTACTTGATGGCATTGTTGGGTGCTTGTCCCGTGACTAGTGAAAAAACAAAATCTAAACACTGCTTACATGTGCTTTTATACTCGGGATGATCTTGATTGAGAATTGCAGCGGTTCTTTACGTTGGCATTGTGCTCTCCAACTCTCCAATTGTAGCTCCTGCAGGCGTGCACATTGACAGCAGCTCTTGCACGGTTTAATCAGTTCACCTTTTGATCAAGTACTTCAAGATTAGTTGCAATGCTTGTTCTTTGATGCATTACTTATTAGTCATTGGTTCAATCTCTTGATTGTGCTCTTTGACTCTCCAACCGTAGTTCCTGCAGGCCTACACATTGACAGAAACTCCCACAAAGATTGATCAATTTGCCTTTTGTACTTCAAGATTAGTTGCGATGCTTGTTCTTTGATGCATTACTTGTTAATCATTGGTTCAATCTCTTGATTGCGGCGGAAGGAAGAGAGGTCAGCATTGTGCTCTCCAACTGTAGGCGTGCACATTGACAGCAACTCCCACACAGATTGAGAAACGCCTTTCACTACAAAAAAGAAGCTTTCTTGACTAAGCACTATGATTGTTGTGAGTCATTTTGGACAGTCCATAATGACTCACGGCAGTCATAATGACCAAAATGAGTCATTATGGTCTGTCCAAAATGACTCACGGTAGTCATAGTGCTTAGTCAAGAAAGCTTCTTTTTTTATAGTGTTTTGACCAGGTACTTCAAGATTTGTTGCATCGTGTTCGTTCCTTATGCATGCATCACCTAATCATGAAACACACAATTGTTTGTATTGTTTGTAGCTTGGGCTGAATTGCATTTTCAAACAATTTTGATCAAAGATGGACCGTTGTTGCATGGACGGAGCGGAAAGGCAAGGCACGTGGCCATTGGACCTTTTACAAAGGCGCATTTTTCGTCACTCATTTCTCTTAAAGAGAAGAGTTTTTTATCTAGCATGATCCAATTATACAACTGTTTATCACAAAGTGGACATGGAGTTGTTCATTGCCGTTTGGAGGACTTTTGAGCCTAATCTTCATTGACTTACTCAATTAAGACACATGCCTAGCGCAACAGTTTGGTTAACACTAGTGGGAGAGGGCACACCGGTCATGGAATTGGATATGACCATAGAATGTTATTCTCTTGCATGCTGCAGGGTTTTGGCTAGGGACTATTTAGTGCCTTTATCATTCCACCTCTCGCAAGACTACAAACTTACCATGCCTTATATTTAGAGTCAAGTAACCCAAGTGATCGCAAGGAGCCCATCCAGCTTGGTTCTCAAAGTAAGTTACAATGTAGCTTTTCTCCAAGTGTGGAGGTTCGCCATTGGCTGGTGTAGCATTTTCTGCTTCTCATTCTCTTGTGCGTCGTGCATCGTGCATCGTGCTCTACCCTTGTAGCATGCATTGTGATACAGCATCGTGTGCCACTTCTAGATACTTATTGTAAGTGGTTTATGGTTCTCCAGTGAAGCTTGATCTAGCATTGCTTAGCATTTGCATCTTTGATATTGTGATATAATTTTAATAAAAAAAGTCAATAAATTAACAACTAGATAAAAACATTAAAGACATATTATTGATAGATTTTACCTTGAGGTCTAGCAAAAAAAATGCGTTATTGGTCTTCATTGTCTCTTCATTATGTAATACAACATTTAAATTTTAGTCTTCAAAGCATATTTCTGTTCTTTAATTATAATAATGAAGAATTTAAAAGAATTACTAGATACAATAACATGTTTAAGCTCTAGTTTCATGTCTTTTTTTGGCATGTGCACAAAAAATTCTTCATTGTCATTGTTAAGGTAATAAAAGATCAAATATTTGTTATATGGAATTTAGACGTAAAGATTTAAAATGAAACATGAACTATTTATTAGTTGAAATATTTTTTCGTGATTCATAAATTTAAAGCTTATAAGTCTCAACTTTACTTCTAAAAGCATAACAATTATATAGTATTTTTATGAATTGTATTTATCAATTGCAAACTTACACATTTAATGTTTGTTTGTTTTATAGTCAAAATTCCTTAAGCTATTTAGTTATAATCAATGTTTTTTGAACTTCAAGCATTTTTTTAATTTAGTATAAAAAACTTTGATCTCAAAAAGATCTAATGGAAAATGAATCATTTCAACTTTGATCATGAAAATAAATCATACTTGAATTCATTCAACAGGCTTGAACACACAAGTTTAGATGTAGTATTCTAATAAATGTGTATCATAGATAATTTTTTCTTAATGAGTGTTGATTTAATAATAAGTTGTTGAATTTTTGTATACATTTTAGAAAGCAATTAAAAATCAAAATTTAATTGTGTTAATTATCGTTTGTTTTTATAAATGGTTAAGCAAAAATGAAAATATGATTACAAAATATTTTTTTAAACTGAAAATTAATAAAAGTATTAATCATCATCAGAGGTCTAAATTTTGCATTATCACAAGACCAAGTTTTGTGTTACTATAAGACATAGGTTACGAGTGATAAGGTTTCACATGTCCACAATATGCCCATAACATTCATTTCTCTATGTAAATAAAGGAAGAGTATGCACATTTCTCACACTCAACGATTGCATGGGTAGCTTGAAATGTATATTGTGGGCCATGCAGAGGAGGAGATAATCACTCTTGCAAGAACAATTTGGCCAGTTTTTGCACATTGGCAAAGGTTGGGAAGTAATTTGTTGATTGTCGTTCAAATTTTAGTGGTACAATGAAAATGAAAAATTTCATAAAAGTAATCAACATTGATTGCATTGCTTTCTCTTCTATATTTATATGATAGAGGCAATGTTTATAAGAACAAATTATATTTTTTTAATGTCATTTTTATTATGTTTTTGTCTTTATTTTTAGATCTCTCTTTTGTTTTTATATAAAGTTTTTGTAATTTCTTGCTTCATGAGGTTAAGTTTAAAATTAGTATTTATTTTGTGATTTGAAGTATCTATTACAAAATGATCCTTGTAAGCTTTGAGTTTTAGAATCTAATACATTTGGAGGACTTTATCTTCTACTATTGTTATCCTTATTATATTAATAAGAATTTCTCCATCACCCAAAAAACTAGAGACACCAACAAATTACAGTACAAGTCTACAACATTGAAAAAAAACCATAGGACATTTGTAAGGAAACTCATATGTTGTAGACTTGTAGTGTAATTAGGTGAAAATAAGCAATTGCTTCATAATTGAAAATAATTGTAATTTTTGATGGATACACTTATACAATATGTGTACATTTAAAAAATAGTGTTGAAAAAGTAATTCAATTACTTATTTATTCTTGTTTAATTATTATTTGCCTCTTGAGAAATTGAGATGTTTGAAACATGCTTAACTAAGCGGAATTTTCAACATTTTATTTATTTATTTCCAATGTAGTAGCCACTTAACCTAACAAACCAATGACACACTTCCACTGCCTTTCTTTTGAATTTTTTCTAGTGTGGTAAAAATGCTCAAAGTAAGACTCAAGAATCTCAAAAGCTTTGAATATGTTTATACACCAAATTTATTTGAGTAAAACCAAATTAAAGTCCACTATGATACATACAAACTCTTAAATTCTCCCATTAGCCCTTTAGTGCCCAGTTGACCACTTTTGGGTTATTTTGGTACTCCGTGGTTCTTGTCATCTTTGTTCTATCTAATTTGCAAAAACACATAACATAATGGAATTGCGGGGGTTTAGTTTGTGCTCCTACTGGAACAAATTTCAAAGCAAGGCATAAAGAAACATGATAGCTATGTGTGTTTTACATATGAAGCTGAGAATTTCATACGGGTGTAACAAATGAAATATTCAGTGCAACCATGACTTGGCCCCAAAGCCCACATATTGCACCCAAAGTATGTGGCGCTAACTCTCTACAAGTTGTGCAAAAGATGCATGGTTTATTTAGAAGTTCTACTTGTGGTATATTTAAGCTACAACATAGCGTATTCCATGAAATCTTAGGCTCCAAAGGTGTGCAATGCTAAATGCGGGACCTTGTACCTCAAATGACACCCAATGTTGATGATATTGGCCAATCGGATTCTTGTGGAAACATGTTCCATGCATGCTGTATTCAACCGTATATGTGTGGCCACATTTGTATTCTTCCAATGCTCAATTTCACAAATCATGCCGTGAAATGCACAAATTGACTCGAATTTTGTATTTTTTTTAGAAGTGCAGTAACCTAGAATGGAGCAATAGCCTCTACAAATTTCACCATCATCAAAAGTTTCAATTGCATGATTGACACTAATTAGTTAGAGTGTCTCACGTTTTTGCACAACAATTTTTTTTGGATCATCAATTTTCTCACAATCCTCACGTGGAATCGTTCCGATAGATCAATTTTTTTTATTTTTTATTCAAGTTTCCAAAGTTTATAGTTTTGATATGTTCGGTCCAATCTGATTTTAGAAACACTAATTTTATCCTTGAATGTGTTTTGCACACCGTATAGTTAAAATTTGAGGTGCCCCCCAAATGGTTGACAGGCACTAAAGGATAAAATTTTCTAACAATTTTACAAAAATAATGTTTAGATGAGGCCCATGTTATAGCTATATGTAATTTTGTATTTTTCTATGACAAAGAGAGAGCCTTTACAAAAAGATTCCAATCATCTTAAAATTTCTCAAAATCTAACCCTTCCCCCCTTATTTTTTAGAGGAATTATAAGAAAAAATCTCTAGTGACATGGTTCAATGTCCTAAATTTTAAGCATATTTTTTAAATCTTGGTTTTCTAGTCTTCCATCAAAAATTCCAACCTAATATTTAATATTTTAATCCAAGGTATATTGAGTTTCCCTATTTAACCCCTAGAGGATTAAATTGAGTTGTTTGGCAATATAGAAATTTTGGCCAAGTGCTTGTAATTAGATATTTCTATACTTTAGGGTTAAATTATAAAAGAAAGTGGGGACAAGGAATACCTTTCATATGCACTAAGTTTCAAGACATTTGGAATTATGAGAAAAAATTTATTGCCTAACATGTTGCTTTTTTTCCTAAGTGGGCAATAATCTAAATATCATTTTTTTCAAAAACAAAGATTTGAGATTGATTTAGGGGATTTATGAATATGTGAAAAGCTTTTAATCATTCTATTTTTATCAATGACATGGAAGGGATGATGATTTTTGTTTGTAGGCAGTTATGGATTCTCCACACTAAAACAAAATTTGAAATCTATTATTTTACTCAATTTTCAATATTCTGCAAAAAAATCAAAGCAAAGGGAAGATTTTTTATTACAACATTACAACCATTGGCATTGGCATTTTTCATTTTCCATAATTAAATTCTTAACAATTTGATATTTTGAATCATTCTCTACTTTTTTCTTACTATTTTATTCTGTGAAATGCACAATTCCAAATGATTTGAAAATTTTCAAGTACGTATTCAACTTACCCAAAAGAATGAATTCAAAGAGTCACAACCATTTTGGAACTTTTTTTCATACAAATGTGACCTTGTGAAGAGCATCTCCCTAAGTTTTTGCAAGGGCAAAAGATGGCATTTTGACAATTCAAACTCAAATATCTTACAATTGACATGGTAAAAATATTTGTATATTTTTCACATCTTCTAAAACTAGTGTACTACAAGATATTATGATTAATCATGTTTGTTCAAAAATGTTTATTTTCTAAAATGTGATACTTGTACTAAAAATGGTAGTTTTGGAGTAGTTTTGGTGAAAACTTAGCTTGGTCCTTTAGGGATTAATTGCTTCCTTTCTATCCAAAAGTCTCTCCAACTTGTTTTTTTTCTGTGTGGGTGCATATGCCCTTAAGGGCTAGGGCATCATCAATCTAGCACTCTAAAAAATTCATCAAATATTTGACTAATTTTTTATGTAAAATTATAAATTGAGATTACAATCATTGGAAGTGTATAGAAAAGTTCTTTAAATAAATACACCAATATATGGAATTAGAAATTGGTGAATAAAAATAAAGGCCATTGAAAGCAAGCAAAAAAACAAAAGAGATGGCAAATTATGTCATAGAAGAAGAATCCATGATATTAGCACATCAAAAATTCAAAATTTGGTGTGCCATTACCATGGGTTTCTTCCTTATGCATAGTTTGTTGTATTGTTTGTCTTTTAGCCTATTTTCCATTGACTTTACTATTGTTATACAATTTCCAACTCCACACATTACTTTGCTTGTTTAAATTATTTTTGTATATTCTTCCAAAGATAAAAAAGATAATAGTTACACGTTCTAATTAATATTTTTGGTGAATGTTAAACTGATGATACTCTAAGGGTTGAATTTAATATGACACATATAGTGAAGGTTTTTCTTTTTTTTTGGTAGAAAAAAAATTGAATAAAATCAGAAAGAATGTACAATGTGTGCATGTTCATCCAATAATTATGCTAATATTAATAATTTTCATCCAATATCTGGCAACTCTAGTGTTTGATAGTGAAAAAATTCAATGATTTCATCCACTTTTTCACCCAATTTTCTTAGTATAGTGATAGTCAATGTTAAATTGAAGTAAGGATTTAGGCAAAAATTTGTCAGACCTTGGCCTCTCCACTTTGACTAAATCCTAAATTGAGTTAATTCTGTGCCGTGCACACAAATTAGGGTTATTATAAAAAATCTACTCCAATCTTGTCATTACTATTGTCTTCTTCCTTGAGACTAGAGAACATGAGGATCTTTGAATACATAAATAAATTCATATCTCCCAAATTCAATCTCTTGATACTAATATCTAAACGTTTCACATGAACAATCTTGGGTTTTCCACCTAGCCCATCAACTCATTTGCATAGTACAATAACAACCTCACCAATGCACCACTCTAAATGATTCACTACATGTGTTATCAGCTTTTTCTACTTGTAAAATTAGAACTTGTGATTGTTATTGTTGAAAGTGTGTAAAAAAACTCTTGGTGTGCATGCAATTGTGTTTAAATTGTAGAAATTAAACAACCAAAATTAAATACATTGAGAGCAAATTAATAAATAAATAAAATAGGATGTCTTTAAGCAAATTATGCTTAAAAGACCATATTAGGTAAATTGGGAAAAACAGAGGGACCATTTTGTACTCCATCTTAATCTTACATACAATAAATGTAAGCATAGCTATAGCTCAAAGTTGAAATAATTTGAAATTCTTGAAGGCAATCATTGAGACTTTAATATTGTACAAGAATATGCATGCTTGTTTTTTTGTAATATGCTAAATTTTACATAATGACAATATTAGGGAAAGTCCTAGAATGTACCGTTTTTCCAAATTCACTTAATATGGTGTTTTAACCTTCAATCAGCAATGCAAACATTTTTTTGTCCAATGTATGTCAAAAAAATAGTTTGCTAGATGTAGTTAAGGTAATTTTCATCCTTTTGAAAAAAGATGACCATAAAGACATGGTTCATCATGGAAGGCAAAAAAAAATCTCGCTAAATATACTCATATTTTGTAGGTATCCCAAATTGTGATAAGGCTCACCAAAATAGTGTTGGGTCCCACGTTGACTGTCTTACAATTTTCATGAACACAACATTGCATGTTAGCTTCTATAACCTTTGATAATAGTATCAAATTTTGTAGACACTTTGCCACACCCCTATAACGCCACTATAACAAACAATCACAATGACCAACCCATTGTGTAAAGACAGACTCTCGTATTGCATACATATGGGGCATTTGGATAGCACATGAATCCCATTGGAGTTGTAAGTGTCAAACCAAGTCATAGATATATTGTTGGTCAATTAAGACTTTTTGGGGAATTTTTGGTATTTTTCATAAATTCATTAATTTAAGATTTCTAATATCAATAGTGCAAAGTGGAAAATGGCAATTACAAGTTTACAATCACGTAAAGGACCAAGCAATGTTTACACAAAAAACTTTCCAAGATTGTCATTTTTAGAGCATCAACCCAATTTGAAAATAAAAGCATTTTTATGAATATGTAACCATAGGATCTTGTAGTAGGATAGTTTTAGGAGATTTCATCAAAATTTTAGAATATTTCACTGCATAGATTGGAAGATAGAACGGTTTGAATATTTAGAAACGTCTTGTGAAAAACCAGGCAGCTACCCTTTAGAAGGTGAAATTTCTAAGGAAAAAAGGCATTGTGGGTGGTGCTTCTCTAGATTCTTTGTTTCACCTACGTAGGGTACATGTCAAAAAAGTTTCAAATCATTTGGAATTGTATAATATATGGGACAAAAATAGTAAGCAAAAAGAAGTAGAGAACAACTCAAAACACCAAATTGTTAAGAATTTAATTATGGAAATAAAAAATGCCAATCCCAACAGCCGTAATGTTGTAATAAACAATTTACATCCTTTTGTTTAGTTTTTTTTCCAAAATAATGAAAATTGAGTCAAATAAAGGACTTCAAAGTTTATTTTAGAGTTGAGAATCCATAATTGCCTGCAAACAAAAACTCCTCATAACTTTCATCTCATTGATCAAAATGGAATGATTCAAAGCTTTCCACATTCACGTAAATTTCTTGAACCAATTTTAAATTTTTGTTTCTAAAAAAAAGTGATTTTTAAAATCTGCCCAGGCTGCCTGCTGAGTGAAAAAACAACATATTAAGTCACATCTTCTTATTCATAATTCCAAAATGTCATGAAATTTAGTGCATACAAAAGATAAACCTTGTTCCCACATTCTATTAAAATTTCAGCCTAAAATATGAAAATCTCTAATCACATGTACCTGCCCCAAAATCGCTATGTTCCTAAAAAAAGGGGGGGTTGGTCCATTAGGGGTTAAGCAAATCCAACACCGATTTACCCAAGAGGGTGCCTGAAAAACAAGTGCTATTCAAACAAGGTAGTTATGACTTAAGAACCTTTTTCCTGGGAGGTCAAGGAGCCACCTCCAAAAAGAGGTTAGAATGGCAAAATTATCTTCCAGAATAGTAGTGCTATGAAGTTAGCAGCTCACTTTTTAATTACTTGATGCAAATCTAGTGTCCACTTCCAAGCAGTGTGTTACACTCAACTGATAAACTAAGGCCAATGGTCCCAAATGCGGTTTTTACAATTAGCTCAAGTGGCTAAACCCACAGTTGAATATGATAAAAATTTCAAATTTAACATTAATGTTTACAAGTTTAGTAACTGAAAAAAAGACTGGTAGAGGACATGTTATGTTTCCTCACGTTTAGGAACACTGCACTAGACTATCGCTTACATGTACAAAGTAGGATCAATCACAAATGCAACCCTGAATGTGGAGGATACTGAAGTGTGATCTTCATAAGACGGCAGGATTACCAGCATAAGAACTTTCTATCGTCATATCAACACGTACCCATAATTCCAACAAACTACGTGCAGAAAATTCGAGAAAGAAAGTCCGTGAAAGGTTATTTCCAAATCCTCGAAGATTTGTTTGCAAGAAATGGCGCATGCGAAGGTTACATATGCAAAGACCCCATGAATAATATACAGCGCTTGCACGCCTTTTCAGCGATTATAGTACTAAAAGCTCTTGAAATTGAAATCTTCGACTTCAAACCCAAATGGCACCACACGGGTGCCGTATAAACAACCCTTAAAAACCCTTTGCACGGGATATCCCGGCAAGTAAAGCCTTTCTATCAACAACACACAACTATTGCCCTGTGCTTTCAGCAAACTATGGTAGCAGGCCATGAAAGGTTGACACCTTGGCCTTCACGCCCAAACGGCATCGTCTGGGTGCGCTATGCAAACGACTAGAATAACACTAGTGAAAGAACGGGAAAGACAATTCTTTAATTACAAATTCATTACAAAAGTGCCGGAGCAGCAGCAACCATAGCCGGTCTCTTGAATGCATCGAGGAGTTTTCCTTTGCACTCTGGCCGTTCCAACGGAATAGGCGCAAGCTCAGGTGCTTCGAGCGCACTTTGAATAGCCTCCGTTCTGCCATAGAAAGCCGCAAGCAGGAATGCCACCACAATTCCGCCCGCAAATCTTCGCATGGGCCGGCGCTCCTTTCCATTCTTGCACAAACAATACGATAGTTTCCCAAAAGCGCCGTCGCAATCGTCGTTGAGAAAATCCATATGACCCTGCTTGGACGCCACGAAGTGCACAGCAGGGGCGGCGCTGTCGTAGAAGAATGCGCTATGGCTCACCCCGTCGGGAGCACAGGGCGGGAACAGCACGTTTCGCTTGATGGGACCAAGCCCTGTACCAATAATAAGTGTAGGCACGCCCAGATTCAGGCTGTCCTCGGAGAATTTGAGGATTGGAGGCTTCGTTTGCGATTCGATGCTCATGCCGTCCACGGGATCCAGCCCCACGATGGCCGCGTACTGATGCATGCTCTTGCGCACCCCGAGGGCCAGCCCGAACACCACTTTGCCCCCTCGACTGTGCCCCACGAGCGCCACCCGCTGAAAATTCGGTCGGTGCTTCGCCAGCTTTTCCGGCATCGCCGGCACCAGCCCCGTGGGCATCCAGTTCAGAATGGCCACCGCGTCCTCGATCTCCACGGTCGCATCTGAGCCCGCGATGGCGTACATCTAGTTCATCCCAACCAACCCCAAGGTCAGACACACTCACAGAAAAAACCCTAAATGGCTATGAACGCAATGACCAATTCCACTGACCCTATTGTGAAACCATGGTTGGTGCCTGGTTTGGATTCGAAGCTCTGTCTCTGAGACCTCACCTGCGGAGCAACGACGATGAATCCATACGAAGCGATGTGCGAGATGAGTTGCGTGTAGTACGCGTTCTGCAGGGAGTAGCCATGCTGGAACTGCACCACCGGGTACTCTTCCTCCTCTACAGGCAACGCCACGATCAACGGTTTGGGTGCCGGGATTTCGCCGTCTGCAGCTCCTACTCGGCTCTTGCTGCTGCTGCTCGGCAGACAACACGACGATACGCTTTTGTCGCTCACGTGCACGATTTCCACTTTGTATGGGCCGTCTTCATAGACACCTCCATGTTGACCACCATCGAATTGCCTATTGCTTCTCACGCCTGCCATCTGCCACCACTACCACCTCCACAGTAGAGTGTCAATGCCCCTACTTGTTCTAGTTAGGTCAAATGCTTATTCGCAATGTGTCGAGAAGCTCTAGAGAAGAGGACCTTGTGCAGGGGGCAAGGTGCTCACGGAACTCAGCAATTAATTATGAATCAGGGCAACAGCCTGGGTTTTAGATGTTTGTATCCATGATGATGCTTCATACACCTGTTGCTCATCTTCCATGCCAGAACTATTTGAATGTAATCAGCCTTGCACGAATTCAAAACACACACACGCTAATTGAAAACAGATAAAGCTCTCGCGGGAGGAAGCCTACCGAGTTGGAGGCGAGCTGGCAACAGCGCCCCTTGTAACTCAAGGCGGAGGGAGGAGCAGCGGGGAATTTGTCAACTGCGAGAAAAAAAAAGACTGAGAGAGAAAGAGAGATGGTGAGCGCTGCTGCAGAGACCGCAACACTAACTTAATGCTGTGGCAGCGGGGAGCAAATTAGGGCTTCGGGGAAGCGGACAAAAAAGACAGCATCGGTGGTTGATGAGAAGGACGGGGCCAAGGAATCTCTGTTCTTTTTTTTCTCTTTTTCATCCCGGACTTGTTTTGGTTGAGAACTTTATGTTTGCTCATAGGGTTCACATTTTAAAACATGCCTCTATTTGGGAGCTTTCAAAGTTGCTAAAGTTATAAAATTGTAAATTTTTTTTTGCATCAGCTTATGGTGCTTTTGAAAATTAAACAAATATTGAAGGCGCTTCACACTAAGGTCAACCAAGTAGAGGTTGTAGGATTGAGTGGCCAATTTTTTTGAGAGGTCAAAGAAATGGGCTGAAAATGAGTAATAAAATCACATTATCATACTTTGAAAATTACAATGTGTTTTATAATATCACATATGCATTTTTGTAATATCACATTTCCAATTTTTGTGATATCATACCGATACTACTAAAACATAAAAACTTTTATAATAAGGAATTGATATGTGCACACTTGGGGTTTGATGTATGCACACCTAGATTTTGATATATGCACACCTATATTTTGATACATGCACACCTAGATTTTGATATATGCACACCTAGATTTTGATATATGCACATGCAAGAGAGGGTGAATTTGAGATATTTACCATCAACAAGTTGAATTTCAAAATTTTTGAGTTTAGATTTAGATTGAGAGACCTTAGTTTGGTTTAGAACCACAAAGGATTTTATAATTGAACAACACCTCGTAGAATAGCTTAGCAAGGGGGCAAATTTTTACTTTTATCTTTGTTTGTAAAAAAAGTTAAGCTACTCTACAAGGTGTTGTTCAATTATAAAGTCCTTTGTGGTTCTAGACCAAACTAAGGTTTCTCAGTCTAAATCTAAACTCAAAACTTTTGAAATTCAACTTGTTGATGGTAAACATCTAAAATTTATCCCCCCCCGTGTGCATATATCAAACTCTAGGTGTGCATACATCAAACCCCAAGTGTGCACATATCAATTCCTTATTATAAAGGTTTTTGTGTTTTAGTAGTATCGGTACGATATCACAAAAATTGGAAATGTGATATTACAAAGGTGCATATGCGATACTATAAAACTCACTATAATTTTAATAGTATAATGATTTTATTACTTGTTTTCAACCCATTTTTGTGACCTCTCTAAAAAATTGGCCACTCAATCCTACAACCTCTCTACTTGATTGACCTTAGTGTGAAGCACCTTCAATATTTCTTTAATTTTCAAAAGCATAAAGTGTTGGAAAAAATATTTTTACAATTTCATAAATTTAACAACTTTGAAAATTCCAAAAAATAGAGGCATGCTTTATAATGTGAACCCTATGAGCAAATATAAAGTTCTTAACCAAAACAAGTCCAGGTTGAAAAAGATAAGAAAAAAGAAACAGAGATTCCTTGACCCCGTCCTTCTGATCAACCACCGATGCTGTCTTTTTTGTCCGCTTCCCCGAAGCCCTAATTTGCTCACCGCTGCCACAGCACTAGTGTTGCGGTCTCCGCAGCAGCGCTCCCCATCGCTCTTCGCCCCTCTCAGTTTTTTTTTGTTTTTCGCAGTTGACAAATTCCCCGCTGCTCCTCCCTCCGCCTTGCAAGTGCGAGGGGGCGCTGTTGCCAGCTCGCTTCCAACTCGGTATGCTTCCTCCCGCGGCCGTCCCTGCGATTGTTCAGGTGCTCGCTCCGCGCGGCTCTCAGGGTTTGCTCGTGCCTTCACTTAGTTCAACGCATTGGAACTGCTTGGCTTTTGGTGTATGAAGAAGCCTTTTAACGCAGAAAATGCATTGAGCGTTGGCGTCTTGCACTGTAATCTTCTTTTTAATAATAGAATTCCTATCGCCATTAAGAATATCTTCGCTGGTGGTGTGGCGTGCCTACAGTTGTTCCACATCATTCATTTTTCAGTTGCAGCTCCTCTATCAATTTCGCCTTTGTGTCTATCAACTTTGGTTCTTTATCAATTTCATTACTCTGCACACTCTCCGAATCGGTCGTAACTACTGTTTTGCGTCAATTGGAACTTGCCTCTCATTCGTGGCCCTTGAGTCATTGTGAGTGACGTGTGGTCAGAAATTTGTGGGATTGGGTAATTTAGCACCTCGAGTTACTTGCTGTCTGAAGTTACGTGTTCTCTCAAATGTTCTTTCATTACGTGAATGTCTATCACAAGCCCATATTAGTGAAAAAAAACGTTGGAGATCTGCCTTTAATAAACTCTTGTCAAGGTAATTTGCTGTAGCAACAGAGTTGAGGATCCATAGAGTTGAGTGTTTTATGTTCCAGAGGTACCAACTATCAAGCTATGCCTGGTACATCATCATCACTTGGCAGTACAAGTGTCGATCGATGCACGTTTCATGACCTCTCTGATGTAGACTCTGAATCCCTGGTCAGTGCAGAGAACAGGTACTTCCCGCTTCAATTCACACTGTATTTTGTCCCTTAAGTTTATCTGGGCTATGTCACAAAACTTGGCTATCATGGAAGGAGCTGACCACTAGGTGCTAGCTTTTTAATCCTGTGGAGTTACTGTGAGGTGTGCTGAGTGTCGAATTATAAGAACCAAAGATCGCCGCTCTTCTTAAGTGCAATTTAAGTCAAAATCTTCTTCTTCACGTGTATTCACTAATCAAAACTTGCATCCAGAAGTGAATGCAACTTCTTACAATGTGCACCAACAAGCATGCAGAGCCCAGCTGCAGCACGAGAGAAGACTAGCGAGGATTGTTGCTGAGCAATGGATGCACGTAGCACGCAAGGTGAATTTATGTGTGATTCCAAACATAACCGAAGAATCCTTTTCTTATTTCTTCCAGAAATCCTGAAACAAGAGAAAAAATATCCCTTAATGTTTTAAATGTTATCAGAGTCTTCGAGCGAGTATGTCATTGTGTTCTCAATCCCTCCTGCACAAATCGTGACTTAAGATCATAAACATTATGAATCAGCTAGAATTGGATTTAATTTGGAGACGGTAACGGATTGTTTCGATCTAAAGCGCGAGAGATTCCAATCTGGAATTGTTCATTGCTTACAGAGACTCACAATGGCTTGGTGCGTTCAAATGGTGCACTGCTGGAGCAAGATATGCTCTGAGAACAGATGGACGAGGCGAAAATCTTATCTTGCTTCCGAGTATAATACTCGCAAGAAGTTTGTTAAGGCTTTCCATGCATTTCGTGAGGGCAGTCGACTGAAGCGGAGGAATCAATCTACAGCAGCAGCATTTCACAAGCAGGTTCTTCAGAAGAAATCGTTGAGGGGTCTCAACCTAGCGCAATCAAACTACTGGCAACGTCATGAGAAGCAATCTCTGGCAGAAGGTTTTCGAGCTGTGAAGCGTTACCATGACATGAAGAATTTGGCAAAGCGAATGTCTAATGGCGCTGAATCGTTCTATGGCACTTCGCTGAAGAAGCAAGCATTGAGAGGCCTTTCCAAGCATCGGGAGCATCTCAAAGTGAAGTCATCCCGTCAAGCAGCAGCTTCCCTCCACTGGAAGAAGCACATGAAGTCTAGAATTTTATGGTATTGGAGCATCATAGCCAAAAGGATCTCAGAGTTAAGAGAGAATGGAGACAAATCTCGCATTTTACTCCTCAAAGCTTTACTTCAGCGGTGCATGAAAAATTGGCTGGTAGTGACAGAAGAAACTAAGACGGCGACTCAGGGAAAGATTGCACAATTAAGCCAGAAGTGCAATAAGGTACGCAAGGAGCGGGTTTTGCGAGCTTGGGCTCGACGGAGTGAAGAGAAACAATCACGACGGCTGAAATCAGAACAAGCAGCAATGATGCGCAGTGACCGCACGTCTGCTTCTGTGACAAATGCTTGGCGAAACTATGCTGTAGAGAAGGGACAGAAGCGAGCGAAGGCCTCCGTAGCGTTCAGTTTCAGGAGAAGGCAAGCCCTGGCAGATGCAGTTGCTGTCTGGAAAGCTTATCAAGTAAAAAAGGAAAGAGCAGGAGCTGCAGCATTAAAGGCGTTGACACACATAAAGCGAAACTTAACCAAGAAAAGTTTGGCTGTATGGAGGCCTTGGCACGAACGACACATTTCTAAGAAGAACAACCGAGCGAACGCACTGGAAATCTACAAGTCGGTATCATCTCATCTCTGTAGTCTCTGTAGCAGCAATTAATCATTCCTGTCGTTCATCATAAAAGATTCTAACAATTGCTCAGTCCTTGCTTCAGATGGTGATTCGAATCATAAGCCAAGTTTCAGAACTTTAATTTATGCCCCCTCAAATGAGGCTGGAGTTAGTTTCGTTTTTCTGATTAGCTCGTCATTGTGTAGCTTTAATCACAGCTCTCCATGCAGGTCTCGGCTACAGAGGTGGGCATGTGAGCGCATTTTGGCTGTAGGGCTGATGCTTCAGGCGTTGCGTTTGCAAAGCAGCGTAGGAAGGCTGTCGTCACCATCAAACTCAGCCTACATGAAAGTAGCACCCTATGCCAGAAAGTGGTGGTACATAGCTCAAAGGCGTAGCAACCTTAGAAAAGCACTCTTACACTCTGAGGACGAAATTTCTAAACCCTCTCAGAAAGAGGGAGAGCAGTTCCCAAACAACAAAGAACCCTTCACGCATGAAGTAGTGTTGCGGATTGGCATTGACAAAGATGGCTTGAAAATTCAACATAAAAGGTGCGATTCGACATTCTTGATTGGCTATGAGACGAAAGTACACGCATTCATTGTATGGATCATCGTTGTATTATATCTACCTTCTCTTTCTTTTAGCTCAGGTGCACGAATTTAGCATGTTTTTACTTACTACCCGCTGTTGGGCATCATGTCATGCCTTCGGTGTTCTTCTTTTTCCCATCTTCGAATACTAGTCTAATGAATTTTTTTGACCTGCTTTCTCGTACTTCACTTCCTATTTCACTGTTACACATGAAAGGGAGTAGGAACTGACATGTGGCACACTCTCAGTAGCATCGTATAAAAGAATTTAAGTTTATCCTTGTTAACTTTTTTCAAACCCTCTGAACAGACCATCTTCGCCACTATTGGAAATGACAAACGCTCAAGAAAGACCTCAACCTAGAGGAAGAGCGTTCTTACCCCCTCCATCATCACCACCAACACCAGCCGTGATTTCAACATCCGCAGCACCTCGACAGCGACCAGCACCGCGAAGGCCGGCCTTCTTATCCTAAGAAATCTCTTGAACTTAACCCCTCAGCGCCCAGTCGACATTATACTGTTGATGGGCCCACAAACTTTATCTCACTTTTTTTCTCAATCCATACATACGATGAAAACAATCATGGTTGGTCCCCATTAGCAGAGAAGGTAATCCTTTTTCAAATCCTGTGATCATTTCTAGATATAATTTTCCAAGCTGTGGTGACCATGAAACCCCATTTTCTCCTAAATCCTAAAATAACTCTAAGCGCTCTAAGCGCTCAGGGGTTAAGAACTCCTTCCAGTGACCTCGACCCTCCCATCGACCCTCCCATCGACCCTCCCATCGACCCTCCCATCGACCCTCCCATCGACCCTCCCATCGACCCTCCCATCGACCCTCCCATCGACCCTCCCATCGACCCTCCCATCGACCCTCCCATCGACCCTCCCATCGACCCTCCCATCGACCCTCCCATCGACCCTCCCATCGACCCTCCCATCGACCCTCCCATCGACCCTCCCATCGACCCTCCCATCGACCCTCCCATCGACCCTCCCATCGACCCTCCCATCGACCCTCCCATCGACCCTCCCATCGACCCTCCCATCGACCCTCCCATCGACACATAATTCCATTCCTTGGCAATTAAAGAAGAGCTTATTTGGCCATTCTGTCATGGAAAGAGTATCGGTCCCCTTTTCAATGTGATGGCAGTCAGTGATATATTTTATAGAAATTGAAAATGAGTCATCAAACAAAAGAAATTGTACGCAAACAAGATGTCGCAAGCAAAAAAAATCTTCAACCGATTAGACGAGAACATTGTGTTTCTTCTCATTCTCGTGTTTTCACAATGGCTTCTTCAAATCAAGCCTTTTCTGCCATTGTTGAATCCGAACATAAATAAGTGTTATTGGTGATACGAAGAATCTTCAACATTTGGAAAAGCCAGCTCTTATATCCAAGTAGTCTCGCCATAATTGCTCCGAGCTACAGCCGGTCGTGACTCTTCTACAATTTACTTCAGCTCAAATTATCAACAAAATTGCTCACTACAAGATCCAAATTTTACGTAACAAAAGTAGCTTTCATATTCGAGAGGACAAAATTTACAGCATATACAATATGTACAATACTTAAGTCTCAACTATACGCGCGAGATAAGTTTGACTGAAACTTCGTTACAACCGATCTTCCTGCAACGCCGAAGTAAGAGACAAGTGCTGCCTGACGCCCTCGAGCCTCCGTTGCAATGAAACACACGTAGGTCGGCTCGGCAGACGTCATCTCAGTTCAAAGGGACACCCAAAAGAGCAACAGATCGCCACAGTGCTGCTGTAACGGAGATCATTCTAGAGATGCTTCAAGTGGAAGGAGACACAGGATGGCAATTAAAGTGAGCATCACGACGGTCATCGTCATGAAAGCTCTGAGCACCACGTCCAACATCAACTCGCGTGCTTCTGTCTGCAACTTCTTGCCGACAGCATCGATGATACCTCTTACTTGGTCCCGCAGCCCCTCCTTCAACTCGCGTACTGTTCTGTTTATTTGCAGAGTGAAGCTCGCCGCCATCCTGCTCCGAGCTGCCACGGAAGTCAAATCTTGTGTAGTGCCAACTTCAAAATCCCCTGCGTTGCACAATTTGTAAGAGCGCGTCTCAGCGTGGATTGAATAGGGGCGATAAGCGTCGAGACTACACTTCACAAGAGATTGCGTCAACTTTGAGGAGAATTGATACCTTCTGTATTGACAACTCTGTATTCGTGAATCTTCTTGTTGGCCAGAACCGCTCGCCAGACTCCCTCGTCGGTCGCCAGTGCTACTACCAGTTTCTGTCACAAGCATTAAACTCATCAACAAGCATTCGGCCATCTGCTTCTCGACCGAAGGTTATACGTTGTGGAGAGGAACATGTTTGCTCCAGAGCAGACCCCTTGTTGCAACAACGAGAAACAGACACATCTGGGATACTTTTCCACCCAATCCAGAGGTAGGAACATAATCTCCATGCCGTTCTCTGCAACACTAGATTGTTCAGCGGAGGCTTGCACCCATGATCACAAACATACTTTCTAATGTCTCCACGTGAACACGGGTGTCTGTTATCCGTACGTACTTGAACTTGCGGGTTGTGTTGGAACTGCTGAAAGGCCTCCAGCATAGCTCCTTCGTCACCTACTTGACGACATCTCTCCTCCATTGCAAGAACTCCAGAGACCGGTGGTGGCTCCAGCCAGTCATGCTCACTTGACCGGCCAGTATCTCCATCGAGACCCCCAACAACGACCGTTCGGACCTCTAAACTTGAATTCGATTTATCATTGTCTCCAGTGATCAATAGAGGTGCTTCAGCATGAGAAGGTAGCCGGACTTGCAACATGTTGGGAACGGCGATGGCTCCTGCCCTGAGAATACCGTGCACGGGCAAAAGTTCTAATCACCTTCAAAAGTGGCAAGTGAAATTCAATATACTCACTAGTTCAAAAACATGCTTGATAATCCAAGAATCAGTTGTCCTGCTCTGTACTCACAGATATCGCGCACTTGCTTCGGTAACATCTTCGTTCTCCTTTTCGTCGTTTTCAGCAAATTCCCAATCGTCCTCATCCTCGTACACCCTCAACACTGACTGGCTCTCAGGTTGATCATAGCCGTCCACTGCCTCGATAAAAACGGAGGTCGAACTTGATAACTTCTTCACCGGTATTCTTGCGTTACTAACACAGACGTTGCAATCGTCTGCTTTAGAAGCAGCTCGCAGCGGAGTTGCGGGCACGCTCGGCAGCAATTTCCCAAGGCTTCCAATCATAGCTCGCTACCGCTGCAACAGCTCGTCCTCTCTCACTCTACAACTTGTTGCAAACCCTTGCATGCCCTCATCCCCTGCTCCCAGAGCAGATTGTGGAACTCCCTGGTTCTTGCTACGATACCAACCCTAAGTGATACAATCCGGAAAAGAACTCTCCCTCTCCAACCTGCCAGCCGCACCCCTTGTTAGCAGCCGGTAAACCCCTCCTCAGCTTAAATCGCGTTGGCGTGGATTAGGACACGTAAATTCAAAGCACACAAGCTTTCGAGCGCTCGCCCTTCCGTAAGCTGTATGTTAGGAAGCCATGTCTCTGCACAGGATATCACCTGTGGTGCCTTTTGTAATCCAAAGACGTTCAAATACATGATAGAAGAATTCTCACCTTGTTTTCTGCACCTCTGCGCCGGCGTCTGCGTCTGCTCCTACCCCCTCTCCTGTTCTTGCACCTCACCTCGGAGCTGCGCTGGCTCTCTGCACGTAGCACACACGAAATCCTCGACCAATTTGACCTTCGCCACACAAACATTTTCCTCCCACTGAATTGCCAAACTGCCGCGACACAGGCGGTTGGCTCCCACGCGCATGCGAACTGCACTCTTTCACTCCACTGCAACCATGCCCAGGTTTCGCTGAGCAGAGCCAGAAAGCCGTCAGTTCTACTCTTCGCCACAATCGCACACGAACTGCATTCAAGGTCTCCCTCTCGGCACACCACCTGCGATGTCCGCGCGGCGTCGCGTTCGACTGCCGCCACCGAATCCCCGTACTCCACCGTGTCAATGGCGCCGCCGCTAATCCAGCAAGCGAGTTGGCGAAGGCACCCTCTCTTCCTTTCCGTGCGCAAGAGCACGATCGGAAGTAGAACGGCAGCCGCGTCGCGCACACAACACGAGGAGCCCCCGGAAACAAGCTTCGAGCGCAGACGATTCAGTTTGGAGGCATGTGAGGCCAGAGTGCCAGTCAGTGCAAGCAAGGCAGGGGGATGCACTAAGTTACAGTGTTGTGTAGCATTGACGCATCCGCACGGTGTCCCGCTGGGTCAGGCCGGGACAGGGTCTTCCTGACTTCATATAGTATCCAGTTCTTTCGCAGCTTTTTGCCTCCAAATTTAAAAGGGGCCGGGCCTGGTCTGGCCGAGTTCAATATGAAACTTGAACCTGAGAAGCTCCATTGCGTAGCAAACCCTGGGTCCCTGGCAATGCGCCAAATTTCGAGATTTGCATGAGAAGTTAACTTAGTGCCTTTCTGTGTTGCCAGTCTCTTCTTCTTCTAGAGATGCTTCTGTTTGGTGAGCATTACTGTTGTATGATACTGAAACACTCTAACTTCGTGTTAGAAAAGCCTTCATTATTATTTTTGTACACGTTTACCTTTTATTATTATCATAAGTGCAAAACATTGTCATTTGTGTAAAGTGTGGAATGGTCTTTGGGCGATGGCATAGTCAAAGTGATCCTGCAATTTAAAATCCAAACAAATATAGTATGCTTGTAATATGTGTTCCTTGTTACCAAATGTAAAGTGGCTTCAATCTAAAGGTGCTACTCTTGGAATGAATCAACAACAACTAAAACATATTTTCCATGGATTCAGTTGTTGTTTTTATGGCAAAAAGTTGTCTAAGATATAACATTACTAATTAAATACTTTTTTTTTATAGAATTATTCCTAATATATAATCTCAAGCATTAATATTCAAATTAGAAGATCCAAATAAATATAGTTGGGTTAAAGTTTGAACTAATGAAAAAATTTGTCCTCATATTGTAAAAAGTCCTCTTTGCTTCAAATCTTTTTACAAACTAGTCTTCATTTATCCAACCAAATGAACCAAATAATTATGCAAAATTAATTATTGATGATGTTTTGATAAAATTATGCAAACCCATAAGAGTATATGCATTCCCTTATTTTTCATTTTCTATGATTTCTTGAAATAATCTTAGATACAGTCTCAACCATCTAGTATATTGAACTAGTTTTAGAGAATCAATAAAATACAAGAATGAATTCAGTTATTTTTTTGTAAGAAAACTCAACCATTATACATTGTATGAAACTATTTAACTCTCAATAAGGCATAATACAAACCCACATAATGATAAAATTTTCACATGATGAAAAGAAAATTAGAAAACCTAGTTATGAGACCAAATGATTAATTAATAAGAATATGCAATCTTCTAAGTGAGCAATATGAAACTTCTTTCAACTAGTGTAGACTATAAGATTAATATTGCACAAATATTTCTACACATGCTAAATTTGAAATGATTCCTATTCTTTTGATCACCAAAATGTGGGAATTGATATATGTACCATACTTTTTGACTATTCTACTACACCTACTATAAATGCCTGATATTTACAATATTATAGTAGGTGTGGACCACGGGTAAAACAATACTAACTTGAAAATACAACTGGACATAGAAGTTGTCATTTCAATTTTGTTTTTTAGCTCCAATCTCGCTCATAGTAAAAAAAATTAAATCTAAAATTTAACTTAGCATAATTTAAATCTTGAACGGAATTCAGAGCTAAAAAAAAAAGTTGAAACTCCTACTTCTATGTCAAGTTGTATTTTCAAATTAGTGGTGTTTTACCCATATTCTACACTTATAATACTATGAACATCAGCTAGGAGGTGTGGTAGAATAGTTGAAAAGGTGACTGTGATACATATACCATTTCCCCCAAAACATTTATCTATTTAATCATTTCCATCCCATTGATCACTTTTCTTCCAATCTTCCAACAAAACAATGCCGGGTTGAGTGCCTTTGATACGTTACAAAATTTGGAGGAAAAATCATCCATAGGAGCTACTTTTCTTCATCCAAAAACTTCATTCACACTGTTATTCATCCAACTTCCAACACCTGAAAGCCCTCACTTCTCTGCCCTCCGGTAAGTTACTCCTTTCTCCTCAGACTGTCTGCATTGCGAAGAAAGATTTCATCGAAAGAGCTGCAGCGATGGCGCCGACTCCACGCACGGCAGTAACGTCGCGTCCAAGTAAGCACGCGGCTTCGGTCCTCTTTCTTGTCTTTTTACTTCATCGTGAGATCCGCAAGCTTGGATCAACGAACTATAGTATTTTTTTGGCTCCCTGAGACACGCATTTTGGGTTTAGGGTTTCAAGTGATTGGATTTAGTAGATTAGCGACTAGCGAAACTGTTTTTGGACAATTCTGAACAGGGGAGGCTCGACGGGAGAAGCGAAGGGCTGTTTATCAGGATTTTCTACCTCGCTAGCCTCTTCGTGTTTTCATCCTGGAATCCCGAAGTCCAATCAAATTAGTAGAGTGTATATTTTCTGGATCCCCGAGATATAGGTTTCGGATTTCGGTTTTCGAATGACTGGATTTATCAGACTCTGGGTGATCAAATTATTTAGACGAATCTGAAAATTTGAAGCCCGTCGATGGGAGTTAAGAATCAGGATTTCTCTGTTTCGCTCTAATTTGAGGTGCCTTTTGTTTCTGAAAAAATTGCGGTTTTTTTTCTGTTTACTACAGGCAGTGCCAAAGAGTCAACAAAGAAAAACGACGAAGCCGATGAGGTGCCTGCTTACAGTCAGGAAAATGTGCAGCTTAACATGCGCATAATCTATTATAGGTAATCCCGATTTTCTTTTCTGTGTGTGACTCGTTAGAGTTCATTGAGGAACTCACGGTTGCTGACGTGTTTTGTGTTGGTTGGAATGCAGCCGCACATTTTTGTCCATCGTGGGAGGCGTGATTGCGGGAGTGCTAGGGTTGACAGGAATTTCTGGCTTCCTGTGCTATTTTTCGATTATGATGCTTGCTTCTGGGGGAATTGCTGCTAAAGCAAAATTGGATGTGCACTCGTACTTTGACTCATGGAACCGTGTTCTCTTCGATGGCATTGGGCAAGGCATGCTGGTGAGTTTCTCTTGCACTTCCCTTCTCAAGTGTTGTTCCTTGCGAATTGGGATCTCGGAGTTAGTTGCCTTCACCCCTAAAGGACCAAAAACCCTCAATTGATCTCCTGTAATTCTAGCAGTTTCTAGTACGTCATGTAGGAACTTTTTCTCGTCCAATTTTGTTTACGTTTGACATGCAAATTTTCTTGCTAATTCTGGTGGTGTAAATTTGAACTATGATTCTCACAAAAATGATTAATCGTGTCATGTTAAGACTTATGTAATTTGAGGACATCTACTGACCCGGGGAATGATCTGGTGGGTTGGCTGTGGCAGTCTTTTATTCTATTCTGGACGTATCCTTACAGCGTTTTCGATCAATTTTGTTATGTTTCTCTTCAATAGATAGTTTCTTGATTCTGATCATCGTCCATTCTGAGTCTTGCATGTCTAGTTTCTGGCGGGGATTATTCTTTGTCTGTTGTAGAGTCTTAAAATAACGAGTGAATCGTTTGGCCGGCTTAAATAGTCACTTGAATATATTTATTTATTTCATATTTTTTACCTTGACATATCGCAGGTTTGCATACGATATTGTACACATTTTTTGAGACCTAATACAGCAGCATGAATTTCAATATATTGAAGAGTGGTGGGCTTGCATTGCGCTTGCGAAAGGCTCGAAGGCATGTTCTGATTCCTAGTTTGCCAGTTCTAGGCTTTCGCTACACCTCCTGAAAAGCATCTAGGAAGCTATACTAGTAGGGTTTACTTTGACACCTTTTCAAGATACAAGATCATACTGGACTATGTTTCTTACATTGGAGTTCATTTGTTCAATAATAGATTCGGCTAATTTTCACATGTTTGATTGACCTGGACTCCTGTGCCTCCCTATCCATTTTGGTGTTTAACGATACAGCATCCCAACAATACATAGGGTGGGAAGTGAGATACTTATGGTAAACTGCTTTTGTTCGTGGTGGTCTGTTTTAGGTCTGTTAGCCTTCTTTTAGCCTTTACATTTTCTTCAAAGTTAGTATATTCGAATCAGTTTTCTGGTTTTCTTGATTTAGAAGTTTGAGTATTTCACATTCTTAATTTTAAAAGTCAGCAAAACTATGACCATTCGTAAGTCCACAAGTTTGTATTTAAGTGACATGATTTTTTTAAATTTGAATGTGTAAAATGCGTGTTTCTATCTGATTTTGGACCCATTTGGGATTCAAAATACGGAGAAAAATAAATGAATGCAAGGGGGCTGGTAGAACATACTTTAAAAAAATACAAATCATTTCCAGTGTTTGCTGTTTTGACATTTAATGAATCTCGTGTCTTTGAATGAATTAAATGCTCGGTAAGGATATGTAAGTCTTGCCCTTCACTTACATTTCATGTAGCATTAAACGGTGTTAAAGTCCTAAATATTATGACAAAAGACTCGTGTGATCTGGTACAAATTTTATCATGGTAAAGCAAATTATGGTTTGGAAGTAAAATCACATAATATTTAACCATTTGAACTTTGGGGAGACATTGTTGTCATAAATGTGCATGATTAGCTTCCCTCACTTTTATAGATCTGGCTCATTGCAACATGCATGCAAGTTTTGTTATTCATTTCCCTTCATTTTGCATAGGTGAAGAAAAGTGGATAATAAAATTAGGCATTATCAAGCAACTTTATCACTTAATAAGGAGGAAGTTTTCCTTCCTAACATTGAAATCCTTTAATTTTAATATGACCTATTTTGCATTATAGAAGAACTTTTAAAGGAAATCAATTTTATTAACTTTGTTAAAATCAATTTAAAAGTCATAAAATATGGCAAGCTTCACTTGCACTCTTGCATTTACATTTGTAACGGCAACACATCATAGTTGTTTGCAACCCTATCACATTCAATTGTCTTCTCATTAAATTGAGGTTTAGGTTCCACCGTTGCAACTGTAAACAAAATACAAAATACAAAATACTATTGCTTTGCATACGGTGTTAAAAATATTTTATTTTATTTTTTGCTTGGAGACACGAGAGAGGGACCAAAGCTTCAATTCAAGGCTCAATTCAAGGCTCAATTCAAGGCTTGATTCAAGGTGAACAAAATGAATAAGATTAAATTGCACAAAAGTGCACATTGTTGTTGTTTCAATAAACATGAAAGTTGAACAAAACTTCAAATATTTTTCATAATACAATTTGGCAATGTCCAATGAAATGCAATTTTGATGATTTTCACAAAAGATCTAGGGTATTACTAAATCTACACCCAAAATTGCTAAAGCGACACCCTTATAAGCACACAATTTGAGGTTTTAATGCTAAAATTCTTGATTCAAGTGGTCCATTATTCTTTTAATCATGGCATTACACTTCCTAGAGAGGAGGAAGGAAAAATATAATATTTTATTGAACCTTTATTGCACCATTGCTATATTTTTAATTTATTTTTGCTTTATGTAATTCAAAATACCTGTAATTTCAAATTCAAGTACCTTCAAATATTTTGGATGTGGCCTTAGAATGATAGAGGTGAACAAATCTTTTAGTCCAAATCAAAAAAATCAGCATTGAATTCTCACATTTTATGCTCAAAGCACACCTTGGGAGGTGTAGCTTTAGCAATTTTGGGTGTTGTTTTAATAGTTCCCTAAGTCTAGGGAAATGCTAAAGCAACATCCCATATTGTTAACAACAAAGTTCCAAGATTTATTATGAGCATACTGAATGAAACATGTGATTTAGGAAAAATTCACTAACAATTTTGTGTATTCTTCTTTCTTTTGAGGTGATAATATTGTAATTAAAAGAATGATGGACCATTTAGATCTAAAATTTTACCAATAAATTCTCAATTCACATGCTCAGACAACCCATGGGGTGTGCCATTAACAATTTAGGTTGTCGCTTTAGTGATTCCTTTAACCTAATACTCTCAAACAAGTAACTAGTTTTGTTTGAAACTTGAGGTGTGAAAATACCATGCAATATGAAAATGTCATAAAAAATAAAAAAATAGATGTCTAACTTCTAAAAGTCTACCTAATAACCCACGGACCCGCTTTCTATTATTAGTTGCTTTTACATAAACCACTGCCAGGATTCCTCCCATTCATTTTGCGGGGTGGGTTCTGCACTGTAATCCACGATTACTTGGGAAAAATTGCATAATCAAGCATTATGGATTCTTCATTCTGAATTCTTCATTCCCGCTTCTGTTTCATCCAAATTTTTTGCATCCTGCCAATGGTTTACGCAGGGCAATGGCCTCTCGTCGTCGGAAATTGCAAGAAACAAACAGCCTCCTCGTTGGGCTCCACCCTCCTCATCGGCCGTTTATTTCTTGCAATCCCCTCCTCCTCAAACATTGCCCTATACATAGCAACGCTTTAATTGTAACCTTTTGTGCAATTATAGGATTTATTAATACTTCTAGTGTCCCAGGACAATTTTGATGATGTTGTACACCAATACAATAGTATGTTCATGGACGGTGCAATTAGGGAGGAATGAACGCTGATTGGCCAGATGCGTCACAATCGACACGTGGCCCCGACAGACCCTTGGACCTACCAAAGCACAAAATCTCTGGGAAAGTGCGCAATCTGGTTCGACGCGCTCTTCAGGGCCACTTCACCACGGTACAACCAGACCCGCGCCCATGCCCGTGCCCGGAGCTTTGCCCGTCCCCGCCCCTTGCACACCCCCCTGCACTCGTGCTTCACTCCTCCCTTGCCTCGCCTGCGCGGAATGCTGCCCTCCTCGCAACGTGCACTGGTCTCCGCTCTGTAATCCCAGTGAGATCCTTCGATCTGCGCCTGGATTCGAATCGTGTGCTTGAAGAGCAATTGAATTACTTTTTGGCGTCCTTGTTCGATCCAATCAACTATTAGGGTTAGTGGTAGAGGCTAAACGGACGGTGAACAAGCGCAGGAGCTAGAGAGAGGGTGTATTGGCAAGTGTTTGGACTAGTTTGCAACTGTTGAACGGTTTTGGCATATCCCTCCATTTGGAGGGGCATTCGTGTCTGAGATGTTGCAGTGAACTAGGTCATTGATGGTGGAAAAAGCAGAGTTTTTTATTGGTCACCTGCTGGAGATTATTTATGACGTTGGGTGTTCTCTAGTAGCGCTGATTGCCGACGTTTGAGAATTCTGTGAGGATTTAGAGGGCTTTGCTCAAAGCGGTTTGCTTTGAAGTTCGGTTTTTTATGAGGGTGGTGAGCACGACACTGGGATTGCTTACTTTTGGACAATTTTAGGTTGATTTTTTGCATGATCATCTGAAGCTTTTTTCAGTTCGATTCGGCAAGATGGCGGAGGAGAAATATAACATGAAGAATCCCGCGGTTAAACGCATTCTTCAGGAAGTGAAGGAGATGCAGAACAATCGCATTGCGGATTACATGAGCCTTCCTCTTGAGGTTCGCTTGAATTCTTTTCTAAGAAGTGATTTCCCTTCAGATTTTTCTGTTCAACAATTGCAGCTTGCCAGTAAGTTTTTTGAATTCTTTAAGACTGTGTGAATTGCTATTCTATGTGAAGTAGTTTTTAAGAACCGACAGTGTCATCGGATGCCAAATACGGGCACCTACAGATTTATATGATGGAAACTAGACGCTTACAGGCCATGTATAACAATTAGTTACGATGGCTGACTTGTGATTTCTGCACGACCAGGACAATATATTTGAATGGCATTTCGCAATTCGTGGTCCTTCGGATTCAGAGTTTGAGGGTGGCATTTATCATGGCCGCATCCAGTTGCCTCCAGAGTATCCGTTCAAGCCTCCTGCCTTTATGCTCCTCACAGTACGATTCTGACCGCTGTTGACCTTGGAATTTGTCTCGATATTAGTCTATACTTTCTAATTTCAAGGATAATCAGAAGCTCTAGATATTGACTACATGTTTCTGCAGCCAAACGGTCGATTCGAAACTCAAACCAAGATATGTCTGAGCATATCTCAACACCATCCGGAGCATTGGCAACCATCCTGGAGCGGTATGTATCTCACGGTTTGTCTGTGTTTTGGCAATTGAGTTTCTCGATGAAGAATCAAACAGTTGTAGAAATTATAATAGAACATATGTGTTGTGAGACTGGAGTAGTAACCGTCGGTTCACAAGACGAGCTTATGATTATTGGCCTCGAAAGTATCATGGCCCACAATATCTTTTGAAGCGGCAAAACCGCGGATTCGAATTAGTTCTACTTTTTGGAGATATTCCGAAATGGCTTGGCTTTGTGTATTCTCCGGTGCAATATTGTGATGTGGCATTTCTTTCGTAAAAGAAGCACATTTTATGTCTCAGTTTTGGAAAAAGTTATCCTACAACATCAAACTCACTAAATTATTATTTCCTGTAATGGAGCAGTGCGGACGGCCCTGGTTGCTCTGATAGCGTTCATGCCTACAAAACCAGATGGTGCTCTAGGGTCGTTGGACTACACCAAGGAGGAGCGCCGTGCATTAGCCATCAAGTCAAGACTAGGAGCTCCAAAGTTTGGTAATGCAGGAAGGCAAGCTCTTATTGATGAGGTACATAGCCACTTCAATCAGCGATGCGTTTTTATGAGTTGCTGTTTTTCAAGAGTGTGTCTAAAAATCGTGCATGGTTGCTTCTATTCACTGATGTTTTAAAACATTGTATTCTTGGTTGATACCATAATTTACTAGTACCCCGCCTTTTGGATCTGTCCAGATACATGAAGCTTTGATTGAAAAACTTCCACCAGTTCCCGAGCTGCCGCTTGCAAATGGGGAAGCGGTGTCTGCCGAAGAGGATGATGGGGATCGAGAGTCTAGCGAGGAAATCCCTGTTGCCGAGGAGCCAGCAAGAGACGCAGTGGTTGAGAATGTGCACGAGATTGAAGTGAATGCTCATGCTGGACCCGTAGCTGTAAACTCCAGCGCAGACGATCGGTGTGCCTCTCCTGGTGATGCTGCGGAGACACAACCCCCGCATCAACTGCAAGCAGATGTCCATCCTGTACAAGCAGTTGCGGGCTCTCCAGCCCCTCAAGTAAGGCATGTAGTGCCACAACCACCAAATGATTCTACTCTCACGTTTTTAGCTATTGCTTTGACAATTGCAATCCTTGCTCTGATTATCAAGAAATTGATGAGGTCAGAAGTAGGGATACCAGATCCTACACCACCCAAATTGTAGTGGTGATCTGTTTTACGTATCTTGTATAAACAACGCAAAATATGGTTTGTTTTGTGATTTATTTGGTAGCGGGGGCTCTGTGACCACCTGTGGCGCATCTGTATTGTAAACTGATTTGGGCCTTTTTTGGGAGCTTTGAAGACAAGTAGGTATGTTGTTCATATTGGTTTCTTACCTCTTACCATGAAGACCACAAATATAAAGAGTGGGTAGATCGATTCGAATATATCACCTCGGATACTTTGCGGACTGTTTTGGTTCTCGGTACCTAGCCTAATCGGTTCTAGATATGCGAATAGTGCACCTCTGGGTAAGCGCATGCTTGTTTCTATTCAGATTTCAGATGTGTCCTTTGATTTTTTCTGTCTGGTTATCATTGTAATTTAGGGAACGCCCTTGAAATCAGTACGACTTTGCAAGTTAGTGGTTTGAAGTTTTGCCAGTCAGTCCGCAAGTGCCTGAAGTCTTCGTACTGTACAGTACCTAAAAGAAAGAGTATATAAGTCCCTCTCAAGGCATCCATAAAAGTTGCTATAACAAAGAATATAATTGGCATTTTATCCTCATATTTTTTTGTATGTGAACCTTGTGCAATCATGATCAAGCATACCAAATTTCAGTTACTAAAAACCAAAATCCTATTTTTGGTAAAAAAATTGTGTCAAAATCATAGTTTTACAAGAAAATAAATTAAAAAACATTGGTGATGAATTTTTGAAATTTGGTGCATAGACATGTAGAAGACATCCATATGCACATCTTTCTTTCAAACAAACATTTCCAAAAAAATTCAATTTTTTTTTTGTAGAGATTTTAATGTTAGGGTGATTATGACCAAATTTAGTAAAATACATATTTCTTTATGGAAAGTATTTTTTGTTATTTGAATCATACATTGTCATTAAGTTTGTACCTAAACATGATAATATGTTTATTTTGCCAAAAACTAATTTATTTTTAGTACATACTTCTTTGAATCCTATAGGAGGGACTTGTGTACTCTTTCTTTAGGGTACTATACAATTCTTAGATGTGCTGTAGTGTATACCTTTTTAGAAAAAAATTGAAGTTTGCAACAAAAGAAAAGATACAAAGCATTGTTATTAGAAATTTGAAGCTAAAATTTGCTTGTAAACTTTGTCAAATCAATCTACAAGCCCTTAGCCTCAAATCCTCACAGAAATATATTTTACATTTTTAGTATCCTAATTCTGGTACAATAGGGAAAATCCAACTTAAATAGTAACATGGCACATTATAAATACTAAACTTCATAATGTTTTTGTCTAAAATACTTAATTACTTCTATATATAAAGTAATTTTAGAAGACCTTGGAATTTGAGCTTTTTGTTTGAATTTTTATTCTAAAGGGTGTCTTCATAAATATGTATAAAACCTTTTTTTTTTAATATTGAAATGGATATCTTTTTGTGTATATAAACAATATTCATCACCACCTCCTAATTTGACAATAATTAACTTTGAAAAAATGATGCTATTTGAATGTGAGTGATCCAAAATTGACTTTATTCTCTCTATGTTTTTAAATTTCTAAACTCTTATTAAGGAGTTTGTAGCAAGTTCTGATGAAATGCTATGTATCAAGATAAGGTAGACACCCAACTTGGAGCATGATCCTAATGTGGTGCATATGTACATAATTAGTACATTTCAGATCTAAAATCTAGGTAAGTCATTGATAACTTATATTGTGACATAGAAATAAGCTATCTATGACGTGCTAAAATTTTAAATCTGAAATGTTCTAATTGTGTACATATGCACCACATTAGGATCATGCTCCAAATTGGGTGTGTCTACCTTAGCTGCATTTCTTTATTGTTAGTCATTAGCAAGTTAAACACTTCTCCTTGCCAAGTTGGAAACAAGTGATGCCGTGTGGCATTTTTGGACAAGAAGTGTGATATTTTATTTTTTATTTTTTTGCTTGACGTTAAATTAACTCTAAAGGAAAAATAGGCTCATGCTACTTCTATTACATTTGTTTGTATAAAATTCTAGACTTGATAAGCAATGCTAGCAAGACATTACTTGAAAAGTTGAAATGAAGTGTTCTCACGTGTTTGGATTTCACACCTCTGACTATTCCATATCATTGAGCACCTTGTCAGCAAGATCACGAACCACTGCAACAATTTCATCATCACATGTGGGATCCTCTGCTTTGTAAGACTATTTTCAAATCCCTCTATGATGGCAAACAGAATGTCAACCTCATTTAACGTGAATTTTGATCAAAATGGAGAATTTTGCTGACAAAATATGGAATTTGTTGCAAAGTTGCGTTGTTGTGGTTGCATCAACAAATCTCAACTCTCAAGAGCTTAGTGGTCATTTTGACAAGAAAGCATACTAGGTGCTGTTAAAGTAAGGAACACCTCTCCTCCAACAATACCAAGTAACACTCTAGTTTTGGTGCTATAGTAAGGTCTACGTTATTATCTGTTGCCCTCTCTTGCACAACATTCCCCAATCCCCAGTTGACCGACTTGAACAACTTGAGGGACACGCTTGCCTGCCTGTCTGGCATGTACTAAATCTAAAGACCTCTGCAGCATTTCAATGATAACTAGAAACAAAAAATCGATGGGGCTGTCATAGGAACCAATTTGATATTCAAGCATGCAATGACTAATAGCATACATGCGGGAACTTGTGGAAAGGAAGCACTCGTGAGTCAGCAAAAATTCCAAAATTCTTGTGCTTTTTGTAAAAAACTTGTTAGAACATCATTTCCAACTTTTAGTTCTTTAAGTTTCTAGCACACACTTCTATGCGCAACTTGTAACTCCTTTGCCTTTTTTGCAATTCTTTAATTTCAATGTACCATAGAAATTGGCCCTAAGTGTACATCCATCAAGGCATAAATCAACAATTTTAATTTAACAACTATCATTGAGATTAGAAAAAACAAAAGCATCTCAAAAATACAATGCCATGTTTCATTGATTTTGGATTGTCCAATGTTTTGAAATAATAATCCACAATGTTTTGAAATAATAATTGAGATAATAATCCACAAAGAGAAAGTATATGCAACATATTGAAAGGTAATAGATATTTCATGTTCTAGTATAGGCATAGCCCCGTAGTCCATATTTACTTGAATAGTCCAAAATTAGTTGAACATGTCACATGTTTATTCATCCAATTTTCTTGTTTTTTTTTTAATGTTTGACAATGGTAGTAGTAGAGTTGTCAGAAACAATTGTATGATTATCAAAGTTCATATGATCTTTTCACTGAAGTAAATCAAAAATAGTATTTTGTAACGGAAATGTTTGATTTTGTTCTATTGCTATGGACTTTTCTAGAAAATAGCTGCTCTTTAATTTCAAATTTTCATTATTGTAGTTCTTGGTTTTCACCTATTTAGACATTGATAAAATTCTAATGGACTTTTGGATACCATTTTGTCAGTATTTCAATTTTTTTTTTGTTTATAATTTTTTTTTGACATAATTTACTTCAAAATTTATCTTTTATGAATGTAAAGCATAAGGTTGACAGCCATATTTAACTAAATATAAACTATACAAAGTCCAAAATAGTAACCAAAATGCAAAGCATCATGAGAGGCCTGTACAAAACATTCAGAGATATGTGCAAAACAGCAAGTGAGACATCCCTTGATATCAAGAGATCTCCCTATATATTACATACAAAGGTCATAATTACATGAATAATCCAAATATTAGTTAATTATAACATATGTACTTGTTTTGTTTTACATCAATACTAAAATTATAACTTAATCTTGTGCCCCATAATATCTAAGTTTAGTTTAAATTAAAGTAAATTACTCATGTCCACCTCAAATATTCACATGGTTTCAAAAAAAATTAAAGATAAATTTTGGGTTTTTTACAGTATATAATTGTACATCATTTTTTTAAAGTAACACAATATTTGTTAATTTGAGAAAAACACTTTTCCAAAATAGATTTTGGAAGTATTAAATTTTTCATTTGTAAAAATATTTTGGTGATTTAGAGTGGGTTTTTTGATAATTCCTTCAAGATATTTCATCATTGATGTAAGGTCTACAAGAAACCATCATAAAATTCACTCTAAATTGCCTAAAAACTCTCAAAAATGAAAAACTCAAAACTCCCAAAATTGGTGTGATGAGCTGGCAATTGAGTGTTTGATCTTGGTGGTGACCTTTGATTACCATCTAACCATCTACCTCTTTTGTTCATCTGCCTCTTCTAGTTCCCACACTTTAGATCTTCTAGGTTTGGCACTTCCATGCATGGAAGTGGAAGTTCAATTCCAGTTCCTCTAGCTGTAGACTGCAGTTTATGCTAATCTTAGCCTCAACGCATCATACTAAGACCAGAGGACACATGCTTAGCTCTTCGTCAGATTCATTTCCATAATTTAGTATCATGTGCTTCCAAAGCTTACTCCTTTATAATTGGGGCTTTCCCCCAAAATTAACAAATATTGCGTTTTTTTGCAAATATGTTGATATCTCTTTTTTATAAAAAGATGTTCATCAAAATTTAATTTCTTCCTTCTATGAAATTGAATTTTCATCCCATTAAAAAATCAAGGTTGGAATGTAGCTTTCCAAAAATAAAAGTTTTGATCTAATTTTAATTTGGTAACAATCTTAGAGCAACTTTAGACTATGGTTGACCAAGTCAAGAGGACGTGGGTGAAAGGTCAAAGAAATAAGTTGAAATAGACAACAAAATATTGTTTTTGAAATTTTTGGCTAGCCTAAATGTGAAATCTCCACAAAGGCCAAGTCCAAAGTTCAAACTAATAGCAATAACCTTTCACTACCTCTTGACTTGAATGACCATAGTATGTGTAGCCTCCAAAAGCCAATCCCAAAGTCCAAATTTTCCAATTTAATGGTCAAATCTAATTATTTTTTGATTAATTTATGAAAACTACTAGATTGCCTTTTGATCATAGTTTGGATCTCCATTTATGCTTTACCCAAACCTTTTTCAAGAGGTCATTGCTTTGGCTAAAAAATAACGCCATGTAGGCATTGTAAAAGGCAATTGATTTTGGAGTTTGACCTCTAATATGAAGGGTCAAGAGGCCGCTCTTGATTTCTTGCAATCTAAAATCAACAACCTCTTAGACCTTTGGCCATAGTGTGAAGTAGCCTTTATTGCACACTATTTCAAAGAACATATGCACCTTTTCTTTTTTTCCTCCTCATTTTTTCAAATTTCCAATTTTTATTCAATTTGACCCCTTCTCGTGTTCTTCTCTATGCTAGTTTTGGCAAAAATAATAATGTATTAAGATACTAAATTAGAAGCTAGCAGCCCTTCCAACCCTCCCAATGTGCAATAGGCATCAATTATTGGAAAAAACGTTTTTCATCATATAACACAAATGGTAAAACGTCAGTAGCAATAAAGCTATGTTGTATTTTTGGCTTACATAAGTTGCAATTACAAAAAACACTTTGGAAAAAGAAAAAAAGAAACAAGTTTGAATTAAAAAATTACAAAAAATAGAGGAATGCATAATTAATGGAAATATGAAACTATAATATTTAGTGTTGTGAATTTGACAAAGATGTCAACAATAGACCGATTCTATGTGATAAAATCATCATTTTGTTAATCAAAAAATCCATGAAGCTTGTCAGGATTTTTAATTTTAGAAAAAGTGCAGAAACACAAACAAGGCGCAACAAAATAGTGAAGCGCATTGCCGATGTCGAGAACGGGTTGGACGAGGGAATCCCGTGCAAAAAGCAGTACAATGCCGTATCATTGGACATTAATGAAATCATGGCAAAGCAAACTTGCAAGTGCGCCAACAAAACCATTGACGGCATCTTTCAATGCCAGTATGGCTGTGCCTGCAATTCTTGGAGAAGGACTTGTAGTGTGGAGTGTGCTTGTGAGGGAATGTGCATTCCCAACACTTTTCTTCACTTGCCCAAAGTGGATGTTCGACTTGGCATTGCCGGGGAAGAACTCTTTACAACTGAGGACATCGACTCTGGACGGCTAGCATTTGTGTTCACTGGAGAGATGACGTCCTTGAAGAAATATTTGAAAAGTATTAAAGACAAGAGAATTGACTTGAACACCATTGTTGGCAAATGGCAAGGTGAGCGATTGCAAGGCATTGGCAAAGACGGCATTCCCACTTTTGTTCTCAATACTTACAAAGAAGTTGCCGGATTTGCCAACCATAGCTGTGACCCAAATGTGGAAGTGTTTGAAATGTCAGCCTTGATTCTACCACCACCATTTGCTTCATCAATAGTATTTTCAGCATAAGTTCCAAGTTGGGAAAGTGGTGATTGATTGACTGTACATCTACACTACAAAATTAGAGTCATATTCAAACTTTTACATTCAACATCAATCAAATTCTCTTTGTCTCTCATCAATAATTCATCAATTTTGAAACATAATATTTTAAGCCTAATTTGGTTTTGACCTAATTTTAGAAAACATGAGATTTGAGAATATTTCATGTTTCTTTATTAGAACTATAGAAAAGGTTTGGAATTGTATGTTTTGTGTATGGAATATAGATTTTATTGATAGTATTTTGATTGTTTTGAAATGGCTTATGGTCCACATAACAATCTAAATTTTTGTTGGTTTATAGTATAGATGGCAAAACGGGAAGCTCTACATTGTTGGAAAAACCATGAAGTACTGTTTTGTAGGAGATTCTTTAACATTTGATTACAAGTAAGTGATATTGGAAGAGTTTAGCATTTTGACTTTTTGAATTTTGGAAGTTGATTGTGTTAGAAATATTAGTTTGTTACCTTTTTGATAAATTTGTTTTACAGAGTTGTTTGCTTTTGTTATTTATAACTATTGATGTTTATGAATGTTATTACATTTGAAAATCTATACAATGGAATTTTGAATAATTTTTGAGTTGTTTGGTTGTTGTTTTGTTCAAATGACAACAATTCTAGTTGGGAATACCCTGATGACGTGAAATATGCGGAGATTTGTTTATGTGGATCAAAGAATTGCCGTGCATTTATTGCAAAAGTTTCTTTTGTTGTAATGCAACGAAGTATTCCACGTTATGTGGCTATCTTGAATGAAATGGAAACCCACAACATTTACGAATTACAAAGATTAGATCGATTGAAAATGGCTTTGCTCACTAACTTGCCACTTTCAAATCAAGAAGAAATAGAGGTAGAAAACTTAAAACACCATACTGAAGAACTCCGTCTTACTAAACAAAAAGCTATTTTCTTAAAGAAAGGTATCCTACTGGCAAAAGCAAAACTTGCAGAGCTTGAAATTATAGATGAGGTAGAAACAGTTGAACACTTAATTGAAGCTACATATTCACACCTTCAGGCACTGCCTGATTTTGGTGATGATGTAGATTCTGAGAGCTTTAGGAGTGTAGACTCTAGATTCACTCATTCAACATGTCAATCTCGTAATCAACTAGTACAAGACTCTAGTGATGAAGTTGATTCCTTATCCACAACTTCAAAAGCATCACCATCATATCTGACTGCAAACTTTAACAAATATGTTTTGAAAGGTGAAACTTTACCACTTACTAAGTTTTCCCAAGAACATTATGTATCAGAATCTAGAGTTACTCAAGCACTAAAAAACGATGGTTTACCACTCTCTGTGAAAATTCCTCTACCTCTAAAAGACAATGACAAGTGTGTTTTAATGGGTGTAGAAGATATTGACAGATTATTGGCAGAATCTAAACTAACAAAGCATGAAAGTTCAGGAAGTTTTTCTTCTTTCTTTGATTTGACAAAATGCGTAAATCCATCATTTGATTTACCAAAGTGCGCAAGTCCATCATGTTTTCCTCCTACTCAATCATCAAGAAGCATAAAAAAAAGTCCATATTCAAGTAACACTCCTTATTTAAATCAATATGATTTGGCTATGAAAACAAGTTGCTCAGGCAATGTAGAAGAAAAATTGAGTGAAATTGATACTACTCAAAATATTGCAGGAACAAAAGAGGTATTATTCAATTACAAGCCTAAGATTTTCTTGGTAAATTGTAATATACATATATATATATATATATATATATATATATATATATATATATATATATATATATATATATATATATATATATATATATGTATATATATGTATATATATGTATATATATATATTTGTTCTTATGATTATGTTTTCCAAAAATCCAATAATATAGTATGCTAAATTTTATTCTTTTTTTAAAGGAATCAAGAGGTAAAACAAAAACTACAAATTTGGACACAACAAATGTTGAAGAGAAAATTAAGAACATTGAGGATTGGGAAGAAGGCTTGTTTACACAAGATGAGATTCATCGTATTTTTAGTTGGATTGAGGGTACAATCCATGCAAGGGGTGAAAGTAGTCAACTTCAACCATGGCCAAAAGCAAAAGAATGGGCCTTTTGGTTACATAAGAATTTTAGGCATCCCACACCAATAGAACTTGAAACTCACACAAAAACATGGGTTGGAATAAGTACTAATACTTTACGAGCACAGAATTCTGGTAAAACTCCCAACTCAAGAACGTTGCCACTAGTAAGAGATGTAAGAACTTTATTAAGTGATGTTTTGACATTTGTTCCTTTTAAATTTAGTAAATTTAAATTAGGTGAATCAAAAAAATTAGGTAACATATGGCGTATTGTTTCAAACAAAGTTGGTGAACCTTTACCAGGAAACCCAACATTTCAAACAACTAGATGTTACAAAAAATTGTAACTAAAGTTTAGATATGAAATTTTTAAGCTAGTAAAATTGCACTTTTATATCCGTATTTTAAGAAGTCAAATTTGCTTTTCATTTGCAAATCTAATTATTTGTTGACTACTTATGTGATAATTGTGATCCAATGTCACTTACAATGCAAAATATGTATGTTACTTTCCATGAATTCTCTTGAAATTTTAAGTTTTTTTGTAGATAAAATTGTTTTTGAATCCACAAGGTCATGAAAAACCAAAAAATACTTTAAAACATTGCTACATGTTATATTCAATGGATTTATTCCTAATTTTATTATGAATATCTAGGATTTCTATCAAAAGCACATAATAAACCTTACCAACTTAAATGATGTTGATATAGTGTAGTATCCAAAATCATTATTATTTTATAAAGAACATATTGTTAATGCTTGTTACAAAAACATGTAAGTACTTTACAATATTATCCAACATCTACCTAATTTCAAATTGTCATAGAACTCTTGACTTTCTAGATTTTTCATTTGATTTTTAATTATGCAAATCATACAAGACTTTGTAATGTTTTGGCAAAACATCAACATGTCTCTCAATATATATACAAGACTATCTCTCAAGATTTTACATACATTTCCAAAAAAATAAAAAATGGTTTTCTAATTTCAAACTTTGGATATTCCATAAATTATTTAATGTGACATTGTCATATGCAAACATGTGAGACTATTATTTTGAAGTTTGTATCTAAGAAAATTTTACAAGCTTGCTTACAAGTGATGTATCAATCCTAAAACCAAAACTATTACTTTGTTGTTTTTAAATCAAGAATTGCTTATATTTGAATATGTTGATTCTAATGTATTTTTTAAAATTTATACTCATCCAATTCTAACTTGGTGGTCATTTTAAATATTGCTCTCAAAGTATAGTAAGAAGAAATAAAAATAAGCATAGGGCTGTTCAAATATAGGCAACTTGTTAACCATCCGTAAACTGATATATTGCTGTTCAATAATTATATATTTTTAGTCCGGTGGCTTTGTAACAAAATTTCTACATTTAGTTCAGATTCTATATTGTGCCATCATCATTTCTAGAATGTGTTGCTTGAATAAACCTTGGAACAAACTCACTACACACTACACTATACTAAAACACCTAATTTAACAATTTAATCCCAACCCTTGTTTTACTTCCTTACACACATTAATTTTGCTTCTATTATTGAATAAATGTATTATTTGCCTTGTTTTCATGAAACTAGAAATAACAAACAACTTTCATTCAAAAAGTCAATTATCACTTGAGATAAATCGCCATATTTGTTAAATTGGACCAAAATGGTCATTTTGGGACTTCTGAAGGTTTAGGGTGATCACCCCAAAGCAAGCCCCAAACTGAGCTCTAGCGTTTTTTTTGGTACACATGTCCTCACCTGAGAGGAGGAATTTGAGAGGGAAAAAATCTTAGTGGTTCAGACTGAATCTGATACTTTTGAATCTAGTTTGAGGGGAGTATTTTGGATTCAAGTGGAATACAAAATGGTACCTCTATTTTTCCCAATTTAACAAATTTGGCGTTATAAGTGAAAATTTATTTGTAAGAAACATCTATGAGAAACCCTCTATATGTTTGGATGTAGTGAAAGGAGTGTCGATTCATCCATGGATGAAATATACTTCATTATTCATTGGAGATCCTAACTATATTAGTAGCACTAAGCAAAAGAATTGAAATAAGGTAGTCTACTTGAATTGCAACTCTCTCACCTAAAGCGTCCTATAATTAGCTTAGGAATGAATGTGTAGTGGTCCTTAAATGGACCCTCTTTAGCCATTGAGTGGACAAAAAAAAGCATATTCTTTTGCAAGAGCCAATTAGACTTCTTGATTTCACCTATCTCTTTACAAATTTCAAGGGTATAAATTTTGGGAGACTTACAAGTCACAAATAGGTGCCTATTACAGAAAAATTTAAAAATTCATCAACAATTCAACAATGCTTCAAAAAATATGAAAATAATTGTGTTTCATTTTACATCTATTTTTATTTGTTTAAAAATTAGACAAAAGATATCTTTGTCTTGGGAAGACCATGAAAATCCAAAATACCCTTAAAGTGACGATTTTTGGGCATATTGCCTTAGAGCATCTCTTGTCACTCGCCAAATGAGCCCTGCCAGTTCAAGCCGTAACGGCTTTTTTGTTTTAAGTCTCCAACAACAAGCTACTTGTTGATGTGTAGGCGCAAGGCCTTTCGGGCTAAGCCACATTCATAGCAAGTCCCCTCAATGGCTCTTGCACATGGAACCAAAAACAATGAAATTAGGGCAAGAGGGATCCTTGACGTTGTTATTGCACTGTTGTAGGGACATGCCAGGTTGCAAGAGAACTTCATGCTCCACCTCGCTACTTCGTGCTCCCTTTCCCTCCAAACCTAGTTTCCAAAAGCTTCTTTAACCCTACACCGCCCAAGGGGACAAAATACGTCCCATTTTGCAAGTATTTTGAAATACCCTGCGGGGTGTAAGATTAACCCTTAAAGGACAAGGTAGCCCTTTGTGACCAATACAATATGGAGCATTTTTCTTGTATTTGGAATGCATCCACACCTTTATTACATTTGAAATTAACAAAAAAATTAGAATATAGATCAATGCTGTTCTAATGAGGTAGTCAAAACCCCAAATTAAAACTTTTTGTTGGCAGCAAATGCCAATTATACATAGTATGTATTTTAGTAGCTCAGTCCTTGAAGGGTTAAGCAGGTGACAGGAGATGCTCTTACGATGCCCTCTTTCTACCTGCCCTTTGCGACCGCACAAACAGTAACGAGTGGTCATAGGGCAGGTCAAAAAGATGCCCCCCCGGTTGCCGCTTGACGGACTGGGAGCGCCATCCGTCGAAGCATGGTGGAGTGCGTGTAATCGCGCTCGTCGTTGGAGGTCCCTTGATCAGGTCGTCCTGTGCTTCCCAGTCATCAGTCATCCGCGACGATGCTTCTTGCCCACGCTGAAGGGATCGATTGCCATGACTTGCGCCTCTCAAATCAATGGCGGTGCTTCTCAGCTCCTTCGTAAAGTAGGCTCCACTGGGGTGTAACTTAGTTTCTTTTGACTGATTGTTTTGGTGACGAAAGCGCGGTGATTTTTGCTTTTCTCCTTTTTTCTTTCTTGGTGGGGTCTGACTTGTTTACAGCTTTGTCATGTTTGCTTGGCTGCATCGGGTGGTGCTCTCTTAGGGTTGGGGTTTCGTGTGGAGTCAGTGATGTCACTGCGAAGTGCGATAGCTTGAATTGGGGAATTTGATTCAGTGTTGGAGGTGCTGTAAATTGGGTTATTGGGGTTTGAGTGCAATTGGGGTTTCTGATCAATTTGGCGAGAGCAGGAAAAGGGATCGCGTTTGCAATTGAGAGATTTTTGATCGGATTCTGTTGTTTTTGAAGAGCTTCGGTGTGTTCGTGTTGTTAGTATTGTGGTTCATGCGCAATGGATCATCTAGGATCTTCGTCGTCGAGTGGGAATCCGTATTCGAAGGATGAGCCTTTCTTCGATTTGCTGCAACCTAACTCGAACTCCGGGTACCATGGCGCGCAAAATTCTACGCCTGTGTATTTTTCCGGCGATGACATCTTGCCGAGCATGGATTTCCAGCCGATCGTGGAGACAGGGGGTAAGGGGAAGGCGGATGATAGCCTGCGCGGGTGGCAGCAGTCTCAACCTGCAAATTCTGTACGTTTCCTGCCCTTTTTTTTTCTTTCATTACTATCGCGAAATTTGACGTTGACCTGATGTCTTCAAAGCTTCTTTTATTGGTAGCGATTGTTGCGAGCTTGTTAACCATGACTATGTAAGCCATGATCAAAGTTTACAGCTATATTTGTTTACTCTCACGTAGGTTGATTTTTTGTCTAGTCCTAAATCAATAAATTGCGGATGCTTCGATTTCGAGCGCTTTGACTGCAATAGTAGTCAAATCGTAAGGAATGGCAATGTCCTTTTTCTTTGTTTCTTGGGGTGTTTGTATTCAGTTAAATTTGACATTGTGAGATGGTATTGGTGGAGCAGCGCAATCATGCTCCTTCGTATGAATTGAATGTGCGTCCCGACAAGGAAGCAGTCGAAACCGCAACTGTGGCGGCTGTGGAACGGACAATGAAGAAGTATGCAGACAACTTATTGCGGGTTTTGGAAGGCATGAGCGGCCGACTGACACAATTGGAATCCAATAGCTTGCGCATGGAGCACTCAGTCGATAAAATCAAAGTTGAGGCTGCTGATAACTTTGGTGCAACTGATGGAAAATTGAGATCCTTGGAGAACATGATTCGAGAGGTGACACTGTTTTTCTCATCAACTCTACCCATACTTTGGTAATTCTTCACAGTAGATTTGGTTTATATTCTTCGTCATCCTCTGCTGGGACTTCCACCGTTTTGCCCGATTGGTGATCGTCGGTATTCGTGGTCCTGATGAAGCAGAGGTTTGCGCTCAACTATGGGTTCTAGTATATAATTTCTGAAGTATGCGACCCCATCTCCATGGTGTTTCGTATCTGTGGTGCTGTTAGGGTTTCTGCTTCTTGCATGCATATAAGGTATCACCATGGAAAGTTTTGACATAGAATACGTTCCTGTTACTCTACTGAATTTGATGCTTTGTGCCACATATTGCAGGTTCAACGAAGTGTGCAGGTATTGCGCGATAAGCAGGAAATTGCTGAAGAGCAGATGAAGCTTGAAAAGCTACAGCTGAGTGCTAAGCGTGAGATTCCCCCACCGGTGGTTTCGGCGCCCGCTGTTGAGACCACTGAAGCATCACTGCCGATGTCAACAGTGAAACTTGTGGAGGCTCCACCTGCACAACCAGCTCCGTTCTTGCAGCAGCAGCAGCCCCAACAGCTTCAACCGTCTCTTCAGCAATTGCCCCAGCCCCCTCAGCAAATGCAGCCACAGCAACAGCAGCTTCAGGGTCAGCTCCCCTCGCAAGGACTCCAGTTGCAGCAGCTAGGTCTGCCCCCGCCGCTGCATCATCAGCAGCAGCAGCAGCTCCAAATGCAAGGACCACCCACGCACCAGCAGATGCATCCACAGGGACAGCTCGCCCCACAGCTGCAAGCGCAGGGACAAAACGCTCCTCTTCCACAGCAGCAGATGCAAGGCGTGCACCCCCCTCTGCAGCATCAACTGCAGCTGCAGGGCCCCCCTCAGCCTGCACAGATGCCGCCGCAAAGTTCTCAGTCCCAGGCCCCGCATCCTCTTCCAGGGCATCAGCAGTTACAGGCGCAGGCACCCCCGGAACCTCAATACCAAGCTCAGCAGGCCCCACCAGGGGCACCTCCACATTCCGGTCAAATGCAACCTTTCTACGGTCAGCAACAGCAACCAGGACCACCGGGCCCAGGTGCAGCCATGTCGCAGCAGCATTACAGTCCCCTCAACCAAGAGGTTTCCAGTCCGTACGGAACACCGCAGGGGAAGTACAACCAAGAGCTCGCCCCTCCACCGGTGCCTGGAGGCTACGAGCTTCGTTTCTTGCCGCTCCCTGCTCCACCGCCACCTTCATCCATGGGCCCAATGCAACAAGTGCCGCCCAGCCAGCAGCAGCAGCAGCAGCAGCAGCATGGACCGGGTGGGGGTCAGATGTTCGATTCTCCTCGCAACGCTGGCGGTCCACCTGCTATGCCCGGTGCCTACCATCCTCAAGCACCGCAAGCGCAACCTCCGCAAGGCCGGGATGCAGCGCAGGCGTATAACCAGTATGCTCCTCCGCAGTACCGCATGGCTCAGCCTGTGAGTCCCGCGCCTGCTGGCCCTGGTGGGGGTTACCAAAACCTTCCTACCGCTCGACCAGTTCAAGCCTCCATGGGGTCGGACGGAGGACCTGCCCCTGTGCCTGCCAATCGCGTCTCCGTGGACGAAGTGATCGACAAAGTAGCAGGCATGGGGTTTGGCAGAGACCAGGTTCGGGCTGTTGTGCGCAGGCTGACCGAAAATGGCACCTCTGTGGACTTGAATGTTGTGCTGGACAGGCTGATGAATGGCGACTCCAGTGCCAGAAACGAAGTTCCACCTGCCAAAGGTTGGTACGGACGGTAACTTCAATTGATTCCGCATCTAGCGGCTGTTCTTAGAATACCCAATGCCATTGTGATACTGAACAATTTCTTTAGCTTGACAGTTCTTTCCATTCCATTGCATGAGCTGATCTCGTGAACGTGGCCTGGGGCGCCAACTGGGAGGTGCTTTGTTTATCGTGAGCAGGTCAGAATTTGTGTTTAGCAGTAGCCGAAATGCTATTACCACTCATCTCTGTTTTGTGTAGGTGATCCTAGTCTGTACAGAAAGTCGCTATCAATCTTGTAATTTTTGTAATTTAGGATGGAAGTCTCGCGTTGGCAAGACATGATTTGCAACTGGATTTGCAACTGGTCTCTTGCTTCTAGTTTTGCAAACAGCTTGCAATTTGATGGCTTGCCCATTGTGGTGTAGTTTGATGTTTGATTCAACTCGTGAATGATGCAAAGTAGCGCCCAGCTTGGTTCATTTACCGAAATAAAAAGAAGTGCCTTCTGTGAACTGTGAATAGTATGTATGGTTGAGAAAATGTTTTAATTCTTCTTGTCACAACGAGAACTTGATACTATAAACATAAAGGAATAATATCTTATAGGCACCCATTGACTTTCCTTCATCCATATGGGTATGATTTCTGGATTGCAATATAACTTACTTTTGTTTTGTTTTGTTTTGTTTTTGTTGGAGAGTCTCAATCAATTAGTCTCCAAGGTTCATAACACCTCTTTACTTCACTCTTTTGAAACTACAAATTGCCCCGTGACATGTTTTGGGGAATCATGTTGAAATCTTGTTTGAAATGAGATACTACACAGATGTGAGGTTGTTGTAGATGTCAGAGCATTTTTTAACATATTTTCTTCAAAAACCAAGTAGTAGCCGCGTCGTTTAATCCAGTTTTGTTTACATTTGTCCAATTAGTTACAAGCCTTGATGTTGGAACGGTCGAAATAGACACATTGAACTTTCAATTGCAATTATTTATTAAATTTGTAGAATGTTTTGAGCAAAATTATAGAATACAAATGAAAGATTTTTTATTCTTCGATTTCTTAATATAAATGAACCCAAGAAAGGGACGTTTACAAACCCTCAACTGAGAGTTTGACAGAGGCGCATCCAGCTTGAGGATGCAGACAGCGGTAGGGATTACTCCAACATACCGTTCATGTAAAATTGAATATTGTCTGGGCATTAGCAATAGCTTTGAAAAGGTCGTGTTCTAGTTTTTGCATAGCTAGTAAATTATAATGGTTCAGAATTAGTGTAGGCCGCATTAGTACCTGTATGGGATATAAGAGATCCAGAAAAATGAGTGCTAGCTCAAAATTAGTGGAGACCAAATTGATAGTTATTTACAACACATGTCCGCTTATGCAGAATTGCTGATAAGATGTTGCAGGAGATCACAATCATCACATCACCGTTTATCTTAGATTGGCAATACTTTGGATGATAGAATGGATCCCAATCAATGATAATAGACCTGTGTTGTGGTAGATATCTTAGACGGACACCCAAGTTTGCCCATTTATGTATGGACATTTGTTTTATTGCATGTAATTAAACTCTTGTGCACCTCCTTCATTCACACACACTCCCTCCATTCACACACTATAATTAGTATCAAATTTGGCATTTTTGCACTTGCACTTATAATCAGGCACTTGGCTCCCATGGGGTCGAGAAGACAAAAATAAAAAATAAAATAAAAATGGCAATTTTAAAATGTAGTGGAGCTAATGGATAACAAAAGGAAAAAATTTACAATAAATGTAGAACTAACAAAAACCGTCAAATCTTTAAAAGTTATTTCAATAACCAAATATTTTAATAAGCTGTATCGATTTTTGTTTAATTGTATCTGTACCAATTCAAACTAGATATGCTAGAGATCATATAAGAGAGAAAACACAACAATATCCCTTATGTATTGAAAGATTATAATGTTTGATCATGAGGGTGTTAAAACTGCAAAAATGATTTGGAGTCTTTCAATCATCTTTTCACATGTTGAATCTAAAACATTGGTCACCAAATTTTTTTAAGGTTAAAGGACATAACATACATAACTCTAATCGCTTTATGGCTTTTCAAAATCTCTTCTACAATTTTTTATAACAAATTTCTAGTATAAATTAATCTCTAAGATCGAGTGTATTTGAGGCTCATTTTCAAGAGCTCTCAACACTACAGAAAGTCAAAACCCTTGCACAAAATCTTGAATAGAAAAATTGTAATCAATCATTTTCAAAATTAGATTTTTGATGCTAAAACTAGACTTCCAAAGAAATAATTCTAAAATACAAGCTACTAAAAATAACAACTTAGTTAGGTTTATTGGACCTCAAAGTAGTGACAACACCAAAATTTGGTATTTGCACAATCTCTCTTTATGAGTGCCATTGGTTGTGGCTTGGGGTTGCCCCACAAGAGTCCCAGGCCTAAATTGTCATTTTAGGGTTAACGCAAAGTGCACTTGGGGGAGAGCCAAATCACGGAAGTGCATGTTTAAGCTCACACTATTAGGGGGTTTCAAACATAAAATATGGCCTATGAGTTTCTCACCTCACAGGAATTCAGGTCACTAGTGAATTATATTTGTTCTCAAACACCTGTGACTTTGCATGTAGGGTTCCATTTTTGCAACAACAATGCTGCAAGAGCATGACTTGCAGAAGCACAAGCAGCGCAAGAGCAAGGCGGGAGTGGAAACAAGATTGGTGTGGCGACTTATGTTGGCATTCATGGTTGTGTCCAAATTGGTGCTCACCAAAGCCACAAAGGTGGATTTTTGGAGTTCACTCCTAAGGTGAATCACATTAGGAGTGAACTTCAGAGGTGAGTCACCTCCCTATTCACTAGTGAATCCACGGAGGTGAACGACGACTTGAGTCACCTAAAAAAGTTGATGTTTGAAACCCCCTATTATACAACTAAAAAGTGTTGTGCACACAGTTTCTATCCTTCAAAATTAAGTGTGGATGTTTAATTGGCATGGCCTCCACTAAGGCAGAGGGTTTTGAAATGGTGCATGTTCTAAAATAGTGCACTTTTAGGAATGGTTGACATGTTCCCCTCAAATATCAATTATTATCATTGATGAGTTAGGTGGGTTTAGCTATAAAGCTAAACCCACCTAGCTCATCAATGACAGTCATAGATATTTGAGGAGAACATATTAGCCATTCCTAAAAGTGCACCGTTTTAGAACCGGCACAATTTTAGAACCCTCTACTTTACTCCATATTTGAAACCAAAATAATATAAAACTTGAAAATATCTTGGCCCATACTATATGTGGAAACCAGTGCGACAAAGACGTATATTTGTTTGTTCATTGCCAGAGCCACACTTGCCTTAGAATGCATGCAGGTGTGCACGCTCATCCATAAAATCAACAAATCAGTACCTTCCATTCAAATTTTGGAGCACCTAAGTTTAATGGGTCAATAAGAGGGGGTATGGCAATGTCACCCAGCTTTTTCAGTAAGGAAGCCAGAGTCGAAAGAAGTGGCAAAAATCCGCTGGCAAAATTTTCCTTGGAAGCCTCGTGTAAGTTAAAGTTAGCATGATTGATGTCCTGATGGGCTGGAACCAAACAAGCTTCCTCTCCAATCTCCACTTCACTAAGTTAGGGCGGCTTCACACTATGACCGGCCAAGTCGAGAGGTCGTGAGATTGAGTGGTCAAATTTTGGTGAGAGGCCAACAAAATGGGTTGAAAATATGTATTAAAATACTGTTTTTGATACCTTTGGTCGATTTTAGTGTGAGGCCTCCAAAGGCCAAGTCCAAAGGCCAAACTCTTGGCAATGAGTTTCCACGGACTCTCAACTTGAATGGCCATAGTGTGAAACCTCCAAAGGCCAAGCCCAAAGTCCAAAGTCATAAACTTTCATGGCCTCTCAACTTGAATGGCCATATGTGAAGCCTCCAAAGGCCGAGCCCAAAGTCCAAAGTCATAAACTTTCATGGCCTCTCAACTTGAATGGCCATATGTGAAGCCTCCAAAGGCTGAGCCCAAAGTCCAAAGCCATAACATTTATGAGACCTTCCAAATCCAATGGCCAAGATCTTATAAGCTTTTGAATATTTTATGAAAACAATGTGATGGTCTCTCAACCATAATTTGGGTCTCCATATTTGCTTAGCAAACCCAAACTATTGCCGAGAGGCCGTCAACCTTGAATGATAAAGTGCTGCCATGTAAACATTTGGAGGATGACGACCTTTGAAATTTGACCACTAGTGTGAAAGGTTGAATGGCTAGACTTTGGATTTTTTACAATCTAATTGGTGCAAACCGACAGCCTCTCGACCTTTGGCCATAGTGTGAAGCCACCCTTAGTTCACATCAGAGGAGGACCTGGGCATCCGAGGGCACTGGTACCGGCACTGGAACAATCTGTTTATCTTGTCAGCTTGAAGCATGTGAGCAGGACGGTCACGGTCAAGGTCAAGCAATTGACAACGTTGTTGTGAGTTGAGACCCGTGGTGCGGTGAACAATAAAAAGGACCTGCAAGCCACTCTCGCCCTATTTCGCGAGGTGGGGCCAGGGTGAAAAGCTCCACTTTTCACATTTCAAAAATTATGTTGCATTTCAAAAATTATGTCTCATTTAAAAATTACGAGATTTCAGAAATTTATCATTTTATCATCTATAGATGGACTTTGAAATTTTGAATTTAGATCTGTCTGAGACTTTGTTTCTGATGGAGGACTCTAGAAGAGAACACAATTGAACAACAAAAAAACAGGGGGAAATTATTATTGTTACCCTTGTTTGGAAATTAACCTGCCGTGCAAAATAAGACGAGAGTCGCTCGCAAGTCCTAAATATTGTAATCCATGTGGTGTCAATTGCAATTTTTGTAATTAGCTCAAATAGCCACCATAGCAGTGGCTAAATTTAGCTAAATTTCTATCTCAAATTTGATTGCGCTAAAACTATGTTGTAAAAATAAAGTGGAAAATTTTAAAAGTAGCCAAAGTTTCAAGATGCAAAACTGCCTTTGAGGTGAGATGCAATTTGACTTGCTGCCATGTTGCTAATGGGATCGTAGATTAAAACAACTTGAGTAGCCATCAATCATATTTGATTTCCCCTAACTATAATGCAAAATGTAAATGCATTTTTTATTCACCTGCCCTCCCTCAAACAATTGCTTGTAGTTATTGTGTCATGGCAAGGTTTGGCACTTGTACGAATGTACTAAATAGTCTTTTAGCGGCTTCTTGACAAAATTGTTAGTGTACACTTTGCAAATGTCCAAGTTTGGCATTATAACTAATAAAACAAAACAACTATTGAAGGTTGATGTTAGACATCACCAATTCACATAATTGAAGAATGTATGAATTAAACTTAAAAGTTGCCATATATAACCTAATAAGCTGCCATACATGTAACTAAAAGTTCTTAGGCAAGAAAACACTTGTAAACAAAATACTAAACTAAATGAGAAAATATTGCAACTTGCCCACTACTAAAATCCAAGGTGAGCTGCAAAAAATTCAACCTACAACCCACGTCTTTAGCAGGCAAAGATAAAAACCAAAAATAAAATTAATAGCACTGGCCACCACCCGACTCTAATGTGCTAAATCTCTAAATTTAACCAAGGAAGCTTGAGCATAGTGCAAAGTTGCAAATGGTTGAATACCAATTCTTCATGGACCAATCTTACTTTTTTATAAATGCGTTAAACTTTGCTGCATATCATTCATCTTTTATCTCCTTTGTTGCATTTTCTTGTCTTTGAGTAGTAAATTTGCATCCAAAAACTAGATGCGTCTTAGTTAAATTGAGTTATGGCTTACAAAATAAGAATTTTTTTGATGGATACCCTTTAAAGTTTGGGATTTTTGTACAAATGTCCTAGGTTTTCAGAAATTTCACATATACCCTCAAACCATAATTTTTAAGCATTTGTATTGTTGTGCATGTTACTTCCTTCTCCCTCTGTGTGCAAGCTATTTCTTTCATGTATTGTTTATGCACAAAGAGAGAAGGAAGTGACATGCACAATAGAACAAACTTCTAAAAATTATGGTATGAGGATATATATATATATATATATATATATATATATATATGTGTGCAATTTTTGAAAAACCAAGGTCATTTGTACAAATATTGCAAATTTCAGGGGTATTTGTCAATTTTTCCTTTCAAAATATCCATTCCTTATGCTAGGAAATGAAGCATGATGTGTTTAGTTTCTATTGTATTTATTTTAAGACCAAAATTTCAAAGATTTACCAAGTGTTTTTACTTACAAGCTTTCCTAGTTTAAAATTGGTGTGTTGTTTTCTTGTGATGCTTTCTCTAAATTAGATTTCTAGTTTTTAATTTAAGTATACATTGGTGTGTTTTACTCAAAAGTTCATTATTTGTCTCTATTAGGAGTTCTAAATTATTTGATATGTAGTGTAAATTATTCCAGGACATGACATAATTGGCATAGTTTTTTTAAAACGCATATTTCAAGAAATCCCAATAACTATACTTTTCTATCATTTTTTTTTGAAGAAACCATAGTCCAAATTTTAGTTTGAAGATACTATTAATGTCAAAGAATGTGCCAGCCAAATTTGGCTTGATTGTGTTCAATCACATCGAAAGGATCTCTCTAAGGGTTTTCTAGTGTAAGAAATTAAAAAATTGCTTGAACATGTTTTTCACCATTATATATCATTCCTTGTACTTTTGAAAATAACTAATACTAACTCAATCTTCATTGTAGAAATTACTACTTAAAAGATTTGATAGAAAAAAAATCTGTTAATGGTGTTTTAAAAAAAAAATTTAATTGAGATTATTGTTATCATGTGTATAGACTGTATTGTCTCAGGAAATTCACATAAATGAGACTTGTGATTATTTTTTAAAAACAAATGGAGTTTAAAATGATATTTGCTTTAAGATTATTGAGCTTGGTCCGTAAACAATTAATATGCTAGTGTGTTTTATTTAGTGGCATCACTTTGCAGTTTTGTTTTGGTTAGGTATTGTGAAACAAAAGATTAGTTTTGCAATTAAGAGGGTAACAACAATGGCAAATTCTACTTTAGAGCCTATTTTTTCAACCAAGTTATTTCAAATTAAGCTCAAAGTGATAACTTTAGGCCAAATTTGAGTAAGTTGGATCTTACAAGTTGCGTTTTACAAGACAAGAATAAAAGAAATAATGTGCTGAAATTTCCTTACACACATCTATATGATAAGGAAACTAATAAACAACTTCATAGGAGACAAATAAGCAAGATGAAGAAGCCTTGTGGAATGGTTGAAAAAGTAAAATTAACAAATAGCTGTTTAAAGTTAAACTAAACTGGTGTGAAATTTAAATGAAACTCACTATATGTTTTTGTAAGACTTAATATTAGAGCAATAATTACTTGGCCAATGATAAGTGGACTCAAATCTAATTTTAATAATTAGCTTGTGGTCAAAAATTGAACTTTCAAATATTAAAAGTTTTACATATATAATCTCTAAGCAAAGAATCTGTAGAGATTTTGTAAAACTTGGTCAAGTTTGTGAATATTGCTTTTGATATTCATAAGCAAAAAAAATGAGCTCTCCAAGAGCCCTTTAATTTTTTGACTCTAATAAAATGTATTGAGCCTAGGCTAGGTATAGCAAAAGTGTGTGTGAACTGTTGGTACTTTGTATGATTTTCTTGTTGTGCAAGTAGTAAGCGCCATAAAAGGCATGTATTCAATGTGATATTGCAAACTTGAGTTGACACAATCAAGCACTATGCCACAGTTTTTTTATGAGTTTTTGGTGTTGTGCACCATCATGACTAAAACATTGTCTTTTTTATAATGGACTCAAGGCTCTTAGTCATCATTGCAATCACAGCTTTGGACTAGGAAAAGTAGGTTGTAAGGTATTTACTATATCCCAAAGTACAAATAAAACCTTTGTTGGAGTTTTTTTGAAAGGGGCATAGAAGGGGCATCTATAGGGTTCATTATTTTGCTAATGTGGACTACTTCAATCTATGACTTACATTCTTTATTTCAAGCAATTTATGATCTTTCAAAAAGCCCAATTCATGCCTAGTTAAATTAAAGGTGAAAATGTTAAAAGAAACTCTATTCTAAGATGTCACACCAAATTTTATTAGCATGACTTGTTGCAAAACTATTCAAATTGATTCATTAAAATTTAGTCTTTTATTTTTATGAATGGTAGTGAGAGTAGGAATTATGAATGAAACTTTGAATTATAATGCCTTCTTTTTAATATTATGTGAAACAAGTGAAACATGTTTAGATTGATATAGTAGAGCCAAATTTAATTGGCTAATTTGAATTAGAGAAGATGTTGATGCAACCTTGACAATAAATTTGATTTTTATCCTTATCCTAGCATTTATTTTTAAAACAAAAATTTGATTTCTATCAATTTAAAACATATGTACAAACAAGATCACTTGGATAAGATTATGAGGCAAAGAAACCATTAAAAATGTATTCACTCTAAAATCTTAATTGAACAATGTATGGGTTATTTCTAATATTGTGCTTTGCACAAATTTTAATAATAATTTGCAATTAATTCAAAAAACCAGTAAAATTTTAAAGTGCATCATTAAATTATTTCACAACATATAGTCTAAATCAATACATTCTAGGGTAGAGTGTATAAAACTAATCTCAAATAGTTTAACTAAAGTGGGAAAAATTCCAAGGAGATTTTTGCTAAAATATATTTAAACTAAAGAGTGTGAGAAGGATGCCAAAGGATGGAGGTTGTTCCAACAAGTTGCTACACAAGGAACTACACAAGATTGTGACCAAAATTATACTTGGAGAACAAGGGCTAGAGGCATGCCACATTTTTACAATAATTAGATAATTCATCAAAATTAGTTGGAAATAGATTGCACAAATCGAAACAACTTGAGTACCCTTTTAGGCTAAAAGTCATGAATGCAGACAAGAAACAAACACAAAGTAAGAAATGTTAAGCGCCCTTTTTTTTTAATTTTGTTGCTAGTGCTTTGTATCTTTATTTAGTTTGTTTGAAAGGTGTTATTCTATAATAAATTGTTTTAAAAACTTGGAAATAAAATTTACATTTGCATCATCGAGAACTTGCATTTTAATGCCAACTCCAAGTATTTGATCTAGTTTGTAGATGAGTGTAAAATTCTTGTTGGCAACCCTAATATTTCTATACAGGAACAGAAAAGGTCATCCAATTTTCACCTTGTTTTATTGGGGATGAGGTAAAGGGGAAGACTCTGGAGAGGAGTTTCCGAATATGAACATGTGCTGGTATTTACCACAGCCCCTCAATGCGAGTATAAATTAAAGAGGGCCTCAGTTAAAGCAAGCTCTTCCCATTACCACTGACCAGACTCCAGAGTCCAGAGACTCAGAGACACAGAGGGAGAAAGAGACAGAGAGAGCGTCAGATCGGTAATGAGGCCTGCACTTTACAACACACGGGCACCGGTGTGCACGTGCCTCGACGAGAATGAGGAGCACCACCGCGAAGGCGAAACCCAGGGACTCAGGGAGGGACCGAGGGAGGGAGGCACCCCAACAAATTCGCCCGTCTCCGATTTCCGTTTCCATGTGCTGTCCGTCCGTCGCTCTTACTCACTCACTCGCTCACTCGCTCGTCAGTCGCGCAATGCACCATCGCGACCGCTGCATTCCGCCCTCCCGCCTGACCACTTCAGAATTTTCTTTGAACAAGATTATCCCGGCTGAACTGGGTGCAGCAGAGTCCGTCGACCCGACTCGACTCTCACTTGCGTGTCTTTGAGATCTTGCATTATTGCATTATTGCTCCTGCGGTGGCTGCCATGGGGTTCTCTTTCTGCCTTGGGTTTCTTTCGATGCGCTGCTGCTCATGATTGATCGCCGTGACAGGTGAGAATTCCTTGAGAGAGAAAACATGGTCGTGCGGGCGTTTTTATCGTTCTTCTCCCTCGATCCTGTTTCTTTCCTTCTTTGGTTGTCAACAAGCACAGGGCGGTTAGTGCTGTGACATTTGAGCGCGACATCTTCTGTTGATTTTGCATGGTGGTATCATTTTCACTAGCCTTCAAGAAGCTCTCTCTGCTCTGTCTCTAGCCTTTTTTTTGTAATATTGGAAACATTTGTTTTGCACCGGACTTCTCTATAGAATGGAGTCAGAGGTGAACTTTTTTAAAGTGGTATTTCATCATAGAAGCTTCGGAACCCTCTCCTTTTCGCAGTCTTGTTGTCGCTGTGGCATTTCATCTTAGAATCACCGGTTTTGTGCGCCATCAAGGTGCTTATTCATAGTTTGTGTCAAGGGGTTTCAGGTGTTCTGTTTGGTATTTTCCTGAAGTGCTCTCAGTCAGTACTGAGACGTACTTTTTCTTTCAAGACGTACTTTCTCTTTGTGAGCATCTCACTTACAGAGATTTCTGACTGTAGATGCCCCTTTCGCATGTAGTAAAACCCCCCTACTCCAATTAGGTTTAGGCGACGCCATCCTCTCGTTAAGAAGGAGCTTCTTTGAGATGTCGTTGTTTTGCGCCAAGTCTTTGATCACGGTCCAGGACTTGGAGAGTTTGAGAATGCGTTGTTCTAAAGTTTGAGAATTCAGATACGCGAGCCACCTGAAAGCAATCGATTGTCAGTAGCTAGAATTTTGTCGCTGATCTCTCCCTCTGCTGAGGATGCTTACTACACGTCCGAACGAGCACGCTATTTCAGTGTCTTATTTTCATCTCAGTGTTGCGACCTCTTTTTGATTTCGGTTTTATATAGCAATGTCAATTTTCTGAGCTCACATTTGGCTTCCATTTCTTTTGCCCTGTCAAAGTATCTGTCGGACTGAATCCAAGTGTCACCCCGCCGTATCACGAGTAATAAGTTGTTTGCTGTGCAGATTCTGACACAGGAAGCACACACTTAGGCCTGCATTTCAATTTAGGTCATGTCGCTGGTAGCGACCAAGGCTGGTATTGATGTGGCAAGAGAGATCTGATATCATTTGGCCAGGACAAGCCGGAGTAAAGAATAACAACAGCCCTAGATGAAATGAATCCAATGCTACATAGGCTGCTAAAAAGCTATAATGTGGGAAGTAAATGCTGTTTGTCCACTCTACTTTGGTCTCTAGCAGCTTGGATTCTGTTTCTTCACGTGTATAATACCCTATTCCCCTCCAGCATACAGCTTCCTGAGCCTCACTCTCCATGGGAGAAGGCGGCACTAGATGTTTACAATGACCCAGAGGTTTACCAGCGGATTGACAAGGGTAATAGAATTGCTAACAATGGAAGAGAGCAGCCTGTGCTGAAAACTGCAAGGGGTAAAACAAAAGGGGCATATTCTGTTGTCGGCCCTTTCAAGAGTAAGATCCGGGATAAGGCTGAGGAGGAAGCGAGGGAACTCGCAGCTCTTCAAAGGCTGGCTATGCTGTTCCCAGGCAGGAGATTCACTGTGGATCCAACGACGGCTTCGAGCAGTGAGCAGGAATGTTTTTATCCAGGCCGAGAATGGCGAGATACGGATGGGAAGACCATTCAAGCACATGGTGGGGGCATTCTGTATATTGCAGAAACTCGAACATTCTATTGGTATGGAGAAGACAAAGGGGGGCCTACATACCATTCTGGCAAGAATGGAGCAGCCCGAGTAAGTCCTTTGACCAGTAGCCTGCAGCCCCCGATTGTGTCTGTGATTCCTGAGCTGTAGCTTGAGGGGCGGCCGAGGATTCCGCTCCTGATTTCGCCATATTTCTTCATTTGTTCGATTGTGCTAATGGGAGTGTTCCACAATTAGTGCTTGAGAATTGAGCGCACAGTCATAGGCACTAAACCTGCACATGAGAGGGCCCTACACCTTGGTATCAGGGTCTTGCTAACGTTCTATTGATTGGATTGAGTTAGTTTCAGGAGGAGATTGCTGCTCATGCACGGACTTTCCTTTGAGTTTTCCTTACGCAAGCATTAGTATGCACATGGGAATTGAGAGATCCGATGAACAGCAGTTTCAACTGATCCAGAAAATTGGGTTGAGGTTTCCAGTGACTGCAATTTCTAACTGCACAATTAGTAGAGTATGGTTGTGCTCATACTAGTGTAGATTCTGAACTGGGTTACAGCATTGGTTAATCATGTGCCATGTGGCATGTCTCCCTGTATGTCACAGGTAGACGTGCTGGGCGTTAGCTGCTATTCATCTAAGGATTTGTGGACGTGGAAATTTGAAGGAACTGCCTTGCGGGGCGAGAGGACGGACAAAACTAGCGATCTGTACTACACAAATGTGGTAGAGCGACCAAAAGTTATATACAATGAGAGAACCAATAATTACATCATGTGGATGCATATTGACAACGGAAACTATTCCAAAGCTGCTGTCGGTGTGGCCGTTAGCACGCAACCGGAGGGTCCCTTTGACTATATGGGTAGTAGAAGACCTCATGGTTGTGACAGCCGTGACATGACTATATTTAAAGATGACAATGGAGACGCCTTCATCATCTACTCATCCGTAACCAACAGTGAATTGCATGTTGGTATGTTTCTAGTGCATTTGCTACATTCGGTAACTTTTGGCTTGGAAACGAAAATGAGCTTCGCCACGTCATGACATAGTTGCACGGACTCGAAGGTGGTTTTTGGTGTATCTTCGTCGTCTCCTAAGGTTGTAGATTGTTTTTCTTGGTCAAAACTTGCAGGGATGTTGACAGAAGACTATACGGAAGTTGTGGAACGGGGAATGACGAAGATGTTGGTTGAGCAACATCGAGAAGCACCAGCAGTCTTTAAGCACCGCAATATTTACTACATGGTGACATCAGGTTGCACTGGCTGGAATCCAAATGGCGCTTTGGTGCATGTAGCTGAGTCGATGCTGGGGCCCTGGGCAATACTAGGAGATCCCTGCGTTGGAGGTGACGATGAAGAATTTCGAACCCATACATTTTTCTCACAAGGATCGTTTGTGTTTCCCTTGCCCGGTCTCTCTGATACGTTCCTATTCATGGCTGACAGGTTTGTCACTTCACCTAGTTCCAGTTCTCCATCTCTATGGTCTTTGTCACAGGGTAAATCTGTTTTGCTATGTATCAAGCAAAATTCGGCGTTTCATTGATTTGTAATTTGGAGTGTCACCATGACGCGTTCTTCAGCTTTTCCAAGTTTTCTACAGCCCATCTGATTTTCGAGTCTCACCACGTAATGGTATTACAAGTACACATTGTTCCCAATCATAGTAATTTTTGCTAGAGTATAGTTGGACATTATGTAGTAGGGCGCCACGTCAATATCCTCGAACTGGTTTGTATCTAAACAGCTTTATTGATGGACTGCAGGTGGCGACCAGTAGAGCTTGCAGATTCTCGCTACGTGTGGTTGCTATTGACAATGGGTCGTCCAACTGTACCAATTTTTGATACAGACGTCAGCTTGAACTTTCCAGAGTGCAGACAAGTTGCTATTTCTTGGGCTGACAAGTGGAAACTTCCGGAAGGCTGGAATGATGCTCCTACTCGGCGTTAATTTCCATCCATATCAGAAGATTTCTGCCTGATATTATCTTTCACTTTTGTACTCTAGATTTAGAACGAGTTCCAAGTCAAATGTCCAGTTTGCAACATTCCTAAGTTCTTGGTTTCCTCCGTGTCGTTATTGTTTTTTAACACCATCCTCCCACTTCAAGCATATCAAAGGTAGATTTAGGTCATGGTGTTGAGAGATTGTTTCTATTGTTTTCTCGAGGTTTTTCCTTCAGCGTGTTTCATAAAAATACCGGCCACACCCGACTGAACAGGCAGCTCTTGGATGAATTTAAAACTCGTGCCACTTGCAGTTTGGGCTTCAATAGCGATAGAAGGAGCAGGGTGACCCACATACTAATTCCGTGTTGGAAATTTATGTAATTTACACAGGCGTAGAAAGTGCTCTTGGCAAATTGGAAAGGCTGTACCGTGTAAGTATGTCTTTTTGTTTTCTGAGAATGCAGCCTTGTCATCGACGACCAGTCTCAGCGCAATAAAGAGGTTCTTAACCCCTAAACGCTTTTACTCATCTCTTGATTTGAAGTTTCATGTAGATGCTTTATGACCAACTAAATAGTTCAAGGCTTTTGCTCTGAAATTATGTCTTTGAAACTTAAATCTCAATGTTTTCTTCTAAGATTATTTACATCCTTAATATTGACAATTTTAGAGTAGGTTTAGTTCCAGTGGATCTTGTGATTATAAAATCTTAAACATGGCTACTTTTTGAGAATCCTAAGAAATTAATTTGTGAAAATGTTTTTGAAGGGCACTTCTTGAACTACAAAAGACTTGTTTTGGAATTGACATAATACTTCCAACCTTTGATTCATGAATATTAGTATCATAGAAAGTACCTTTTGTACAATTTGCATTGAAGTGTTACGCAATTGATGTAAGACTAAAGAAAAATAATAGTTCGATGAAAGATCAAAAAGAAAAATATATCATTTGGAGACCAGGGGTTAGTGTGTCCAGGCTAACAAGTATATGCGAGTATATCATACTTTAATTAGGATAGAATGTGTCTTGAATTTCTTTGTTGCATAATTTTGTACGTCCTCAGGCCTTCCGTTAGAGAAAAAGAGTTTCATGATTTGTAATTGTGATGATTACAAATTATATTCAGAAATGATTTTTTTTTCACTCTGAATTAAATCTAAAAGGAATTTTAATTCTTTTGAATCGATTTTGTTTAGACATCGTATGGATTATTTTGGAATTCTCAAATTCTCAACTTAGGCATTGGTACGCTAAACTTATCCCTCGGTGGTGTAACCTATTGTAATTGGAATGTTTAGATTTTGCTTAATTTGACACTAGTATGCCATTTATTTTGGTGCTTATAAGATGTAGTAATTATTTTATATCACAGTTGTGATTAAATAAAATTTTCATTTAAACTTTTTAATGCCCTATGGAAGTAGGAGAATTAATAGGGGCTTTAAACATGAAGTTTTTTAGGTGACTCACATTGCAATTCACCTTGGTGAATTTACTAGTGAATAGCAAGGTGACTCACCTTTGGAATTCATTTGTAACGTGCTGCACGTTAGGAGTGAATTTCAAAAACTCACTTTTGCTTGGCTCAGCCTCACAAGTGTCTCAAACGCTCAGACCCCAACTTGTGCACAAAACCCTAAGTGCACACTCAGAGGTGTGTCAAACTTTGGGCATGCGGGTGAATGAAAATAATTCACTAGTGAGTGTGGACCTTGTGAGGTGAGAAACTTGTAAACTAGATTTTATGTTTGAAACCCCTAATATATATAAATCATTAACAGAATTAAGTGATTTCCATATAGGAAGGTTTAGATTTTTTTCTAATGAAAAACGCAATATCTAACAATTGTGGATTTTGTTATTAATGAAAGAATTAACATGTTTTTAAGATTTTTGCAGTTTGAGCATCATCTACCTTTACATGTGTATTTGGTTTGGTTAATGGTATTGTAAAGTTTCATCTTTGGTTAACCCTTAAGCGTTGGGTGGGTCATCGTGGCTTGCCCAGATTTTAGTTTCTACATTATTTCGCAGTTGGGCACCAATAATATTGCTTCAAAAAGTTGCAAGTCAATAGTACATGCTTGATTCTATGAAAATTGCAATAAGGGCAGCTTGGCCTAATAGAGTGATTTTGAATTTATTCACAACTTGGGGTACCTAAAAATATGAGTGTATTTGATGAATTTTTTTTTGCCTTCCATGATAAGCTATGCATTTATGGTCACTTTTGAAAAAAATCAAATCAAAATCAAATTTCTTCTAGGCTACAGAGTTTTTTTGGAGCCAAAGGACATTTTTTGTCCTCCTTGACATGAAGTTTAAGGGTTAAATTAAAATGCCAATCAAGTATAGTTTTTAGTTTATTTTTAAAATGTCTATCATCAAAACCACGTCAGCTACCAACTTCATAGTAGCAAAATGGACCTTGAGATTTGGTAAAGATATGAGCCCATTGAATACGTAGTGTATAAAATGAACCACATCTAATAAAAACTTAAGCAATGTAGATAAAAAAAAAAGGGACAAGCAAAGTCTAAGATTGTAACTTTGTTTTCGTAGTTTATCTTTTATAATGACATCAATGTTCATGTTAGTATATCAGTCATGGATTTCGTTTACCCACTATTAGTGCCATGGGAGATTTTGAGCTTCATTGGCAAAAATCCAACATTTCTCATTTTCAACTGGTTTTTTGAGTGCATGCATTGGATAATGTATACTATATTTAATTGTTATTTGAAAATTTGGCCAACTTTTATCCTATTTAGTTCAAGAAGCTTTTCTGTCTTGCTCCATTACCCATCATCAATTTTCAAATTTATAATTATGTAGATGCCTTGATTTCTCCAAGTATTTTGAATTAGAAACTTATATTTTCATTTGATCTTAAATCAATGAAGTTTTCACCAATTTGATCAATTGGGAAAACCTTAAGCTTCAAAACTCTAACTTTACTATTGATGTCAAGTTCTATTGCCATTGTTGGTTGCCATTTCTTTAATTAAAAATAGGAAAGCTGCCTTATAGGTTTACATTTTCTCAAAAAAGCCATACACAATGATATTTGTACAATATGTTCAATATTTGCATTCAACTTGAAATTGATTATTACTGGCTAAAAAATATAGATGTTGTTGTTCCAAGTCCCAATATGTTGAATCTGGTGCTAAACACTACAATCTAAGATTTTGTTCACAAAATGAGCATTGGTTTTAAGCTCTCTTTTTAATGCATGAATATGGTTCTATTAACCATCATGTTTTCCTACAATATATGGTTAAAAATAGATGCCCAAATACCAAAAAATCTATTGGTGCAATCTAATGAATGCTATCTTTCATCAAAAAATATACATTTAGTATTTAATCAAACCATGAATTGAAATAAAATTTTCAAAAAAAATCTTGCATTCCAATTTTTTTATTGCAAGTTTAAACAAAAAATTATAATTACATAAACTACAAAGGTTGTAGGGATTTTAACAAAAAGCCACAAAAAGCCTCATTGTAATATATTCAAAACATTTGAGGTTTAGGAGCATCAACAATGTTTGGAATGACCCCATGATGTGGCTATCATAATTTCAATGGATAATTGTATGAATTATGAACACCTTCTTGCACATGTGTTTCAAGCAAGCCTTTCTAGATTAGGCATTTTCAAAATAGACACCTATTTTTGCCATATTTAGTTTGGAATTTGAGTATAACTCTAAGAGGTAAACTATAAGAAATCAAGTGAGATATTTAAATTAAAATAAAATTTGGCAATATCTTTGGGCACAATGCCTAATTTTCCTTTTTCTTTATGCATTTGGTAACCAAGTCAATTGAAAGTAGGCATACTAAGCATTATGAGGCATGGTCTTCACTGGGTCAAAGAAATGTAGGAAATTGAACTTGATAACCATAGCACTCAATCACCGTTATATCCAATGACCACAAAATAGCTCAAAAATACTTAATGGCAAAAAAAAATAGTTCGAAGGAACCTCTCTTCATTTTATGAAAGTTCAAGTCATTAATTACATATAGAACCATTTAGTAAACAAAGCCTTCATCTTGGATTCCTTATTTCACAAAAAATGCTTTGACTACATCCTACAAATAACTTGTGAGAAAATTGCCCATCTTCAATAAAAGATGGTGGTTCACTCTATTATCAATTCAGTGTGCAATTGAGTGTGCATCCATAACCGTAGGAGAGTCTTTAATACTAAGCTTAGAGGCATTAACAACAAGCAAGCCTCCAAAGTTTCAAAGACTTGGATAGTACTTAACACATTTGTACTCCAATATGAGTCCTTTTTTTAGTTGTAAATTGGGGACGCAGTGTTAGAAGGATTGTGTTGTGGTAGTGAATGAGCCTCCATTTCATATAAACTTGGAATTTGGAGATTTGGCAAACGTAAGGTCTCCACATTGCTCTCTTCATATATGTATACAGTGTCTTTGTCGAGGTCTTTGTATAAAACTATTCTAAATTGACTTATATTCCTAATCCAATAATTTTTTTGTTGCTCGAAGTATCATTTTAGTATGTTTCAGCCTGCCTTACATTTTTGTATTGAACATTTAATCCCTAAAGGATTGTTGTCCCTTCGGGGATAATTGGGATTTCGGGCATGTACCTATGACTAAACTACTTTATGTAAGTTTTTGAAACTTTTATGGAAGATTGGGAATTCAAAAATCTATGTGGGCATCTAATTTTTTCCTCATTTTGACATTTGATAAAGAAGTTATGCAAGAGTTTCTGCTACCCGAGGGAGGGAGGGCAATCTTGACAACCCAAAAACTTCTTTAAAACTTGTATTTAAAAACATAAAAAACTGGAATTGGTTCTTTAGATTGTTTTAATATGTGGGAAGCTTTGAATCATTCCATTTCAATCAATGAGATGAAAGTTATGAGATGTTTTAGTTTGTGGGCAATTACAAATCCTCTACTCTAAAATAAACTTTGAAGTCCTTTATTTTCCACAATTTTCAATGTTTTGGAAAAAAAACTAAACCTAAGGAAGTAGATTGTTTATTACAGCATTATAACCATTGGGATTTGCATTTTTCATTTCAATAATTAAATTCTTAACAATTTAGTGATTTGACTTATTCTCTACTTCTTTTTACTTACTATTTTTTCCCATGTGTTGTATAGTTCTAATTGATTTGAAAATTCTCCCACACATGCCTAACTTGGTCTTCTACATGGAAAAAGTAAACCTCATCTTTGTGTAGAGTAATTTTTTTCATGTAAGAGTGGTCAAAGGCTTTGGAATTTTTTGGATAATAGTGAAAAAAACATTTTTTTTCACTTCAAATGTACATATCTCCTTCCTCTCCATCTAGAATGACCTGGTTTTTTTCCCACAAGTACCTCTTCTAGTCTAAGGCAAGATCCTACGGTTGGATTTCTCAAAAAAAAAAAAAAAAAACTACCTTCTTACTCATCCCCTAGAAGTGGCAATTTTTAGTGATTTTGACAGAAAAAAGGGCTTGCTCCTTTAGGGGTTAACGTGATAGTTAGGCATAGCTGATAGGTTTTTGAATTTTTTTAAATTTTGTTTACTATTTTTAAACAACACCCAATTAGATGCCTACTTTGGCCATTTTGGAGGTTTTGAGTACTATTTTTGACCCTAAAATGCAAATCTGAAGGTTAAAATTCAAAAACAAGTTCCTTTTCTAAAGTTACACAATCCTATCAAAGATAGTTCAAAACTAGTAAAGTATCCACCTTCTAAGTGTGAGCAAAGTGCACTACATTTGCACAAGTGCACAACACAATCTATTTTTCCCAAAAATGAATTTGATGGAACAGGAGCACCTTCAAGTTAGGAAAAATGGCCAAATTTTAGTTTTTTTTTGAACTTTTTTACTATTTTCTAAAAAGAAAAAAGCAAAGTGTTCTATTTCTTGGTGTTTTTTGTCGCTCTATTTTTGTGCATAACTTTTAGAATTTTTTTTCTCTAGGTTTGAATTTTCATAAGTATGCTATTTTAAGTGCTTTACAAATTATTCAAATTCTATTTTATTTAAAAATATATATTCCAAAAGCTCACAATACTCCAATACTAAGGCTGTTTGCCTGTTTGAGACAAAATTGACATGCGTTTCTTGCAACAACCCTGAGAGAGATTAGTTTCAAGCCATTTGAGCATGTGTAAACAAGAAAGAATTTTAGTTAAATACCCTTGAAATAGTGTATAAAAATACTTTGCAACACTTTGCAACAATGACCTTTTTTATTACAATTCTAAATAAATAAGCTTATCCTACATTTTGTAATAAGAGTCAAGTACTTTTGGACAAAAGGAGTGCTTAAATATATATATTCATATTTTGGAAAATCTGAAATACTTTTTAGTTGCTAAAAGCTTAATGTATTTAGATTCTGCAAAAGGAAATTTGTTGGTTATTCACCCTTCTTTCATATTTTTATAGTACATGAATATTCAAAACGCTGTTTTTATCAATCTTCTGTGCATCAACCAATGAAGTCATACATCTTAACAAAAATACGAGTGAGTTTTATTCTTCTTCTTTTTTTCATATAAATTTATCAGATTTTTCTATACACGAGTTAGAATTCTAGTTGTTGGAGATGCCGAATTTTAGTTGTAAAGTTTGTAATAAGTGTTCAACACCCACACTTTACTTTTCATGATAAGCATTATGATCACACATAACATCGAACCATCTTAAAAATTATTAGATTCAAATAATATTTACATGAGTCAAATTTTGTGTCATAATTTTATTGACACAATTTTGATATTCCATGCTAAAGAATAAATGGTATTATATAAAAAAAAATGAAAGAATGTATTTCATGGTACAAGTATGATATTGAGTATATTTAAAAAGTAACTTTAGTAATGATTTAAAGAAGGCAATCAGTCAAATGCCCCTTCTACTTGTATTTCAATTTTATATTTTTGGTAGTAAATTTTTTTAAATGTCTAAATTTTCTTGTTTTTCAGAATTTGTAATATAAATACTACAAGCTTAGACTATGTTCACATGTTACTTACAATTTATAGGTACTTGAATATTGATTTTACACTTTTATAGTAACATTATCCATCATACTTATTATAATGTATATTTTTAATGTTTGTAAAAAAGGAAAGTTCCATTGCGCAACAAATATAACAAAATAAGCATGTTTCAAAAAAAATTTGAAATTGAGATATGTTAAAGTTAAAAACAGGTCACTAAAAGGTAAGCAACATCTAATTGCACATCAATGTTAAAAACTCAAAACCATTAGTCAATAAAAACAAACTAGTTGGTACTCTTTGAGGTGGTTATTTTTAATTAAAGCCAAACCAATGCACAATCATATTTTTGAATGCTATCTAGCTGGTAAGAGTTTATACAATAAAAAGACCCAAAATTCTACCAAGATTGATACAATTAGAACTTGTAATTTTACAACCTTCTAACAAAGTGTTAGATGATTTATCAAACATCTACTACAAACACCAACCAAATGTACATTCCCACAACATGAACACCAAATGAAATATGAACGTCGCATGACATCTAGTTTCTATTAATAAAGAAAGAACCCATTTTGTATGATTACATTGCTTGTTTCTGCATGACAAGTTTACAGTTGAATCTTTTTTTTTTAATTTTTAATTCAACTTCAAAATTGAAAAGTGTCATTCAAATCATCCCCTCACCCAAATTCGGCCGTGTATATAAGGAAATTTCCAAGTATCCTTGAAAGGAGGTAGATCGAATTAACAGTTTGCATCCACTATCTCCTAAGCACATCATTTGTCTTTGTTTTGAAACCAATGTTGTTTTGATGCTGCATTCAAAAACAAAAATATCCAAATTTGTTCATAAAATTTCCAGTATTTTTACTCAAATATACAATAGGCAATACAAAAAAATCGCATTTATTTTCAAAATTCCATCAATTACCTTTGGTGATTTGAATATGTTACCTTCGGCTCAACATATTTGAACATACCGTGATATTATTGTCAAATCACAATACACTAAGTCCACGATGTTAACAACAAACCTGTAGTATTTCATCAAATTTGATAATTAATATTCTAATAAAGCTGGTACATCTTTTATTTTTTATTTTGATTGCTTATAATTAAATAACCAATTCAAGGATTTAAGTCTATTCAGTGTATTTAAAACTTCCATTATAATATTTTGAAACTGATTCAATTGTTTGTATAAAAAAACATCAAAATTAGGGACCTTTGTTATGTATGATTCGACATGTTGAACATGACAACGCATAGTAGAAAAACATCATTTTCTTTCAATCTAAACCACAAATCACAAAAGTTCAAGGATGACTTTAATGGTGGTTTTTATTAAGTTTCAAATTTAAATAAAGGTTATTCTTAAGATAATATGTATTAAAAATGCAAATCAATTACCGTGTTTTATGTGGTCATAATTACATTTATTGTGTATCAATTTGTTACAAAATATATCCAATTTGTCCATCTTTTCCAATCTTCCAAACTGTTTGTTTGGTTTTTGAAAGAAAAATAAAGGAACTTGCAAAGTTATTCAAATATTGACATTTTTCCATTTTTGGAATACTATCTTATCTTTCCTGTTAAAAACCCAAATAAATTCATTTAATTAACCAATAAAAGAAGCATCAAAGTAATTCACATGTTATCATTAATATGGTAATGTTTTCTAGTTTTAAAACAAAATAAAACAAGTGATGGAATACTTGAGGTATTTGACGTTGAAGGTATTGTTGAATTAGAATCCCATGTTGTAGCAATCTTCTGATTCTCATGACCATTAGTTATTGGTATAAGTCCATATTGATTTGAAAATACTATGGGTTGAAGTTTCTTAATATTCTTTCTTGATACTTTGTTTGGTAAAATTACAATAGAATTTTGCGCATGGATTCTGATTCTATCCTTGCTTCCTATACACCCTTCTTGACAAATTGAAAGAGCTAAATCTTCTCCAGGCATGTTTTTTTCAATCTTGTTTTCATTATTATTTGACATATTTGAAGTAATTTTTCCTATAACATTAAAACATTCCTTAGAAGGGCCTACATGTTGTTCGTCAATATTAGTTTTTATGAAATTAGACGTACATTGTGGTGGTGTTGTACAAAACTCAAAACATGATTCTTCTTTGGAGGTGTTTCTTTGACTGTGTGTTTGAAATTCTTGGGAAATTTTTTCAAAATTTTTAGTTAAAACCTGCTTAATAAGAAACGTGTTACAAAAAGTTGATCTAACATAAGTTGTCACTCTTACAAAATCATATTAATGTAAAGGCATTACTGCATCTGGTACATTCAAATCCAAATATTACATGAAGTTTATATTATTATCATATCAACACAATGGATTTTACTGTCTCTTGTTAAAATTTCAATTTTGAGTATTATGACAAGATAATCTAAATGAATAGCAAGGATGATTTCTAAAAATTGCATAAAATAACTCATCAAAAATTTTCAAACCTCACGAACAAGAGGTTTGACATTTTTCAAATACTTTTCAATAGGAGACCCCATGAGCCTATAAACTTCTGTTGTAACCTTAACAGCAATATTTCTAACATCTCCATTAGCATTGTTGAATGCTTGATCAATAAAAAGCATTAAAGGTTCGGTTTGCAACCCCATTTTGTTTGGTGGATGTAATCCAAAGGTAGGAATTGCAACTAAGATTAATTGTAATCGTCCTAAAATTGGTCTCCATATAGTCTGCAATAAACAACACGTTATTGTTTAAAGAACTTTGAAGTATTTTATGCGTTATTTAGGTTGCAATATACCGAAAGGTACAAATAATTAAATCATGTTGTATAAAACTAAATTATGTTTGCCTAACAATAAATTTAGTTTAAGTTTGATTTGGATATTTTAGTTTAAGATACTCACAAAAGTATAGATTTTCAGAAAATACAAAGGGAAAAAAAACTAATACATTTAGTTATTTATTGCTTTATATTACATGAAAATAATGAATGCTAGTTTACATGATTTTTTGATGGTCTTAAAAGTGGATTAGCAATTATTGGTAGTCCAATTTCTTTCTTGGCAGCTAGAAACATTAATGCTTCAGTGGCTGCTTCTTTTGTACGAGAATTTGAGTCACCCAGTTTCTCAAGTAGGATGTTAATCAAATCATTAACATAATTTCGAAGATCAGTGGTTGGAATTCCGCTTGCATATCGAATAATAAAAACTCGAGATAACTACAAAATACATGTAGATGATAAAAACAATCAATTCAGTCTACATTATACATATGTAAATATAGATTGAGATGGGGACAAAAAGATCCATTTCTCACTAAAACCCCTTCCATGCAATTAACACTTCACTAAATCTAAAATTAGTAATTACATATTTTGAAATTTTGTAGAATAAATTGAGAACATATTAGTGATAGATTGATGGTGGATTTGTAATAATATTAAAAACATTTAATCCTCATTTGATGTTTTTTTGAAAAAAATTTATTAACACCTCTCTTGATTTGATTCATGTCAAATTTTAGTGCATTGCGTCCTTCTTTCTATCTACAAGAGGCTTGCTTGAGTTGTGGCAATTTCAAGCTTTTAAAGGTGGATAAAAGCTTAAAAACAATATTGGTGGAAGAGTAGAGGTTGATGAATACATCATAAATTGATAGTGCAAAATTGCACTTGGCATGGGTTAAAGGCATAGAGTTGGAATAGTATACTTTTTAAATTTTAAGGCATATTGTCCCCCTTTCTACTTTCTAGGCTTTTGAAATATGTAATTGGTTTTAGATTTAGTGAAGAATTGATTGCATGGGAAGGGTTTGGGTGAGGAATGGATCTTTTTGTCCACATCTCTCTATACATAGAAATAAATAAGAAAGACTCATGCAATGTTTGGATTTATTAGTTGTAAAATTGACTATATATATGTATATATATATATATATATATATTATTGAGTTGCATTTGACTATGTGTAGTTTTTCTTTTTGCTCTATTTTATATTCTTTTTTAGTACGACATAGGAATTCTGATTCAAGTAACATACTTTCAAAGAACAAATTCATATTTTGCATGCATTTTTATTACATTTAGTTAAAATATAAAATTATTAATAATGATTAAAGTTTGTTGACTAAATTTTAGCCAAACATGAGTAACAAAGGTGAAATTAGTTTACTAATTTTGGAAAGAAGCCAACTCATTGTTAATGAATTAAATGCAAGGTTTACTCCATTATTTTCAAAAGGGTGCACATTGAATAAGAGTTAGGATAAATCTTTAAAAGCATATAGAATGGGGCTTTTTGCAACTTGTAGGATAATTTCAAATTTAAGGAATTTAAAAGAGGTTATAAAATCTTGATTACACATAGTTCAATTGTTGTTTTGAATTATAATATTCATTACAACACAACAATGTGGTTAAAAGCAAAAATTCAAAAAGCACCATTTATTTGCAAACCAAAAATACTATAAGCAAGTATTACATAAATATGCTAGTATTAAGACTAAATAAAACAAAATAGTTTCTATTTTTATTTATTGATATGTGTACAATTTGAAATTTGTTAAAATCAAACTATGCAAACCTGTAATGCAATATTAAATATGTTGGATACTTTGTCATTTAAACCTTTCAAAATTACTTTGTTTATTGTCCTGAAATTTTTAAATTATATCTTGTTAGTTTACAAACATCTAATAGAAATCTAGTGGATTTTTGGGTATCACTTGAGATTAAAAGTAAAGTTTTGAACATCATTATTGAAAATATTCAATTGAAGTAATTGAAATGAAAATATCATCCAAAATTTAATATTAAAAAAGTTTGAATGTAAAAATTAATAATACATTTTATGAATCCATAATAAATTCTATATTTGAGTTACGAATCTTAAGTTTTATGAGTTATTTTATTGGAAATTATAAGGTTTTTTTTTACTCATTGCTATTTTTGATTTTACAATTATCAAATTGAATAAATGCTTACCTAAATACGTCAAGTGCATCACCAAATATGTGTTTATTGTTTATTTCTTGAAGGAAATATTGCAAGGCTTTGTCACGTAGCTTCCATTCTTTACTATAAAGACATTGAACATAATAAACATCAACTAGCTTCAAAAGAAGACCTGCCTCTGACATTTGAGATTCTGTTAAAGGCTCTGGAACCAAATCATCAATGGCTTGCTTAGCTGCTTGAGCAATCCTTTCTCGAATAGAAACATGAGATTTCTTTGGTGAGGAAGGTCTATCAAGCAGTGGTTGCTTTCTAGATTCATTTCTTAGTGTTTGAATCTTTGTTGTTGATTCATGTTCATTGCTATTTTTTTGTGCGAGCCATTTTTGTTTTTTTGAAAGTGCCATAGAATTTGGTGTTGTATCCAGATTATATTCAATATTATTTGATAAACTTGAATGTGTAGTTACAAGTTCATTGTAACCATTTAGTCCACAATCACTATTAATTGGTGATGAGTTGTCTCTTTTGTTTTTATTATTTGTATTTTTTACCTTTATGACTTCTTCATCATTGTTCATGATGTCAATCTTTGGAATCTTATATGATTTTTCTTCTTGTTGTTTTTGTTCAAGTTTTGAAGTTTGCTCATGAATATTTTGATTTTTTGTATCTTGTTTGTTATTATTTGTTTCTAATCTTGTGTTTCTTTGAAATTTTTTTTCCATTTTTGCAAACAATTCATTTTCTCTTTGAAGCTTTAGTTCCTTTGGATTCAAATTGCACAAATTGCTTAAACCATTCAAAGGACTAAAATCAATAAAAGAACCTAAACCTTTTATTTTTTCATCATCAATAGTTTGATAACTTTTTGTTTGGTCATTACCTTTTCTATGCATGTTTGATATTTGTATATTATGTTGGAAATTGTTCACTTCAATACCATCATTAGTTTTAGTCATTGGCGGCTCTTTGTCGTTTTGCAAACTTATCATTTTATCATGATTGTTATGAGATTTTTTTGATGCTTGTTCATTGTTTTGATAGTCCATTTGATTGTACCAATTATTTTGCTTTTTTTGCATATCTTTGTTTTGAAAGTTTTTTGTTTCTTCACAACTACTATTATGAACTTGCATTATTTGTTTGCTGCTTTTGATGGTTTGTTCTTGCTCACTATCATCATTATATAAACTTGATAATTGTTCATTGTTTTCAAAGCTTGCTATTTTACAATCATAATAGTCATTATATTTTTTCTTTGCAATATTTTCATTGTTGCATTCATTATTTATGATTTGTAGATTTTGTTCAATATAGACTTTGTCTCTCAAGTCTTGTTTGTTGCTCATGTTTTGGTTTCTCATTTTCTTCTCTTCATTTTGTGTAGATGCAAAATTTCTAGCTTCATTATATTCTCTCACTAATGCTCCAAATTGGTTGTTCAAAGCTTTTTGATCGTTATTTTGTACTCTCGAAAGTTGCTCAACATTACTTCTAGCTTCATTATATTCTTTAACTAGTGCTCCAAACCGAGAATTCAAATTATGATAATCATTGCTTCTCTCTTTATTAATATTTTGATGAATTTCATTTTGTATTGAAGGTTTAGATTCCATACTTAGATACACATCTTGAACTTTATGATGGTTTAAATTTGTATGTTCCAAATTTTCCACTGTAATTGATTCTTGAAATGAAGCTTGTTTCATGGGAGAAAGCAAACTAACATTTTTGGCAATTGAGGTTGATAATGAAGGTTTGTTACTTTGATGGATTGTATTCCATATTGGTGATTTTGGCACTTGTTGATTTTGATTGCATAAAGTAGGAAATAACTTCAAAAAAGTTTGAGGATGTTCAATTATCAATGAGTGTTGATTTGGATAATTATTTAATGCCATTGCTGTTTTTCTACATTCACTTTCATTATTTTTTAAAAGAGGGTGCAACCCATTAGCATGACACATTGGACGTGTTATGATTGGCAACAATGTTGATGATCCATTCTTATATGATACTGTTGGTAGAACATGTACATAAGTATCATCTCCATCCATATTAGAGATCAAGTTTGGAGCTATCATTGTTGGAATGAATGTATCTGAGTATCACATGCAAATAATATCAATTTAAATTTCCATTCAATAAATGTATACAATGTTTACAAAACTACTTGAAAATTCCAATAAATGATAAATTGAGACATGAAAATGTTTTAATACAAAAACATGCTTCTAGATTAAAAATTCAATTTAATAAATTGATTGTTTATACTTAGTATGGTATATTGAGTCTGAACATTTTTACAATACTGTATTGTGATCTCATGTACAAGTATCAAAGGAGCACCACAATCATAAAGTTTATTATACATGAGTTATAATTAATGAGTTAATTAATGTGTCAAAAAAGGAGGATTAAAATTTTAAATTGGAGTTATAAACTGTTTTAGCAGTAGGGCTGACCATCATGCATCCCATTTGTTGGAGGGAGAGATTTAGAAGCATTTTTTGTACGCCACCATGGAAACACTGCTGATAAGAGTCGTGGCTTCTTCTCATTTCTTTTACTGCTAGCTCCAGAACCTACCCACAATCAAGACTTAATGGCCAAATATCATAATTAAATTATATTTAGATGACTTGTGGTGCAAGTATACCATTCTTCCAAATAATATTTGGACATTGAATTGAATACAGAAACAACTCATAGCTTGTAAAAACATTATGTACTATTGTGCTTCATAACAAAGGAGAGTTCTACTACTAAATGTTTCAAAGCCATCATATTGGTTAACTAAAATTAATATTTGAAAATTTCAAAAATTGAATTGAAAATGCAAAACCAAGATAAGGACACTACAAGAAATTGTGTCTTAATTGGCATGTCCAAATTGACCAAATGTGTTCAAAATGATAAAAAACTATCAAGTTGGACAATTTTTGTAAATTTGGCCATGTTGATTTGGACATATTTTTGTCATTTTGGACGGTTTTTCTTGTAGTAGAATTTTTTAACTACATTACAACTTATATCTTTTTATCTCATCAAAACAACAAATCATTGAATATTTCTATTATTGTGTCCTAAATTTTGGAACAATCTCATACATCTAAATTGTGATTGTTGAACGTCAAGTTAAACTCAATATGCAAATAGAAAGCTCACAATGCTTAGGTGGTCTCAAATCTAGAGTTTTGCACAAGCTTTGCATATCTACTTTCATCTCCATTATATTTTTGAGTGAAGGCAATGTTTGAGTTCCAAATTCTTTTTTATGGTAGTCAACACAATTCTCAACCAAGTCCTTCAAAAATAGAAGTCATTCTAGATATTATAGTTAGTAGCAACATTGAGGATCAACAACAAACCATGTTGGTGTTAAACATTCAATCCACGATAAAAAGTGGTAAAATGTTTTTTCAAAATTTTAACATAATTACTATAGTCCAACCTTATAGTGCCTACATTATTAAAATAAATCAATACATCATTTACATAAAGTAAAACTAGTTCTAAAATACCTCTAATATAGGCTCGTCTGAAGAGCTGCGTTCAGCCATATGTGCCTCTTCTACACTTTCTTCTGAGCTTACTCCACTATATGCAAAGAAGAATCTATAAAGTAGCAATTCAAAAAAATGGAAGCATATATTGCATCTATATACTACAAGAAAAATTGTCTACAATGGCATGTCCAAATTGACTAAAATGTCCAAATCAGCATGACTTAATTGACAAAAAATGACCAAATTGACACTACTCCCGTGTAGTGACGCACTACAAGGAAACATTGTCAATTTGGTCATTTTTTGTTGATTTGGACCTGTCAATTTGGACGTGTTACTTTAGACATTGTTTCCTTGTTATTACATGAGAGATTATGATAACAAAAAATGTAAAATCTAAATGACTCATCCGAATTGACTAAGTGTGTCCAAATTGACAAAAAGTGTCCCAATTGACAAAAAATATCCTATCTGACAAAAAAATGACCAAATTGACAGTGTTTCCTTGTAGTAACTACTAACCAATTTGAGACTTCATCAACTTTTCCAGCTTGTTCATTGTATTCTGGTAAATGCTCTTGCAAATGTAGCTTTTCTATTTCCTTCTATTTTGCATGTTCAAACTTCAGTTAATAAAATATAAACAAGATTAGGAGTTTTTAAATGCTATATTCAACTATATCTAAACAATTCACGTAATTTTGGGTTTTGTTTACAAGACATAGGAAGAGTTTCATAGTGTTGAATAACTTGAATTGCAAAAAAATCCAATATTTTGCCTAAAACCTCAAAAAAATTGCATATAAATATGCAAAACATCAAGAAATGCTTCAATGTTTTGTAAATGGATTATTGTTTTGGACTTTTTATTGTCTCAGATTTATTAAATATGTCAATTTTTCATATAATTTTGGTATAAGACATTGTTGATAAATATTAATTTTCTCATGCTCAAACTTAGTGTACAATGTTGATTCAATTAAGTAGGATAGATTTGAGCACTAGACACCAAACTAGAAAATTGAATGACAAATTGAAACATGAAAATGGAAATTATCATTCTAGCTCCACAATTAGAAGTAGTAGAAATATATTAAAGTTTAAAAAACAGCATTGCATCATGATAATATGAAAATGAAAAGATAGATAACAAGAGTTTATTCACCTTGCATGATTTTGCAGTATCATAGTCTTCATTCTCAACAGCTATTTGCTTTTTGTTTTCTAATTGTTTTATCTCCTCACCAAGAGCCCTAAGCCTCTCAATTAGATCCTAAACATTGCAATTAGTTAACATCTTAGAATTGTGTCAAAAACACTCATCCAATTTAGAATATGCTTTCAATAATAAATTCAAAAGTTTCTAGCTTGAATTGAGAGAATACAAGTTTTCTTTTTCTTTTTCTTGATGAGAGATATAATTTGTGTAGCTAGGAAAAATTAAGGGACCTTTAGTTGCTTAGCCTTATCGTAATCCTCACCAAGCACTGCACAACTCTTCTCTTCTTGCAACTGCAAAAAGACCAGTTGCCCCCAACGCATATGTGAATTTCAAGTAGAGAAGAATCTGTGTATGCAAAGGAAAAATCTTATATTAGCTTTATATGCCATGTATGTCAAGGTGAGTAAATTTGGTGAAAACTTATCATAGTTTATTTGTTTGACATACTTGTACGATACGACTTGTAATGGATAAATCAACATCACACTTTTTTTCTAAATTGTTGCAACTTGATCCTTGCATTGTTGTCACTAGTGGCTTGGACATTTGATTGTGTCTCCTAGATCCATAGTGCAACTCTTCCAATCATTAATTAACCATGGCATAAACTATATATTATTCATTGGCGTTTGATAAATACAACAAATGTTCAATCACATTCCAAAAAAATTCATTGTATAACTTCAAGGAAGCAAAAAGATGCATAAAATTCTTACATAGTAAAATTAGAATACTCATTACTATTAAAAGTTTGTTACCTAGGAGTTTGTAAAAGGTCTTCAAATCCAGGTTGAATTAAAAGCGTCCATTGGTTCTCATCAAGAGGTTCACCTGTTAATATTAAGGCCATTAGACCCACCTGCCAATAAGTGTTTCATTGATATTGAGCATGGGAAGCAACTTTAGAGGTTGATGCTAATTATCTACTTTAAGAAATGCATCAAACTTTGCAAGTTGATCTCATTAAAAAATTCAAGTGATTACACTTCTGTTCCAAATGAATCAACAATCTAATGTGATTGAGCAATAAATTAAATGCACAACAATAGGCTAGCTCAATCTATAGTACCTGATTGTATATATTATAATTGTTGGGATGACATTTGTGAAACACCAAGCGTATAATTGTGGCCGGAGAATCAACTGACACACTCTTTAGTTCCCTTGCTTGATGCCCACTTTGATTGTTGCAATCAAGCATCAAGTATCTACATATAGCATTCTAATGAAAAATATCCTTTAAATGATTCATTACTTCTAAACAAATCATGTAGTATATGTATGAAGAAAAAAATACTATGTTTATTTAAGATGTACATGTTTTGTATTCACTCATTGAATAATTATGTGGTATATTTAGAATGCTATTGTTGATAAACAAAAACTAGGATGATGTTTCAAATTATGGAGGCTTCTTCTAACCCAATATATTGTTGATTCAAACAAAATTCAAATTTGCGTACTTTTGACAATGAGTGATTTTTTTAGATAATTGAAAATGTATAATTTACCCCAACCGCTTCATTTGGCAAATAGCTTCATGCGCATATGGTACAATTATGCTTACAAAAACTTCAACCTTTGTAGAAATCTGTCAAGTTTATATTATTAGAAGTGATCCAAGGCTATAGAATTAAATATTTTATAAAGTATTAAATAATTTTGAAGCAATTTAGCATAACTGATTGAGCAAACATCCAAAATTTTGAAAAAAAATGAAACTGTTTACTTTGAATTCATGAGAGAGTAATTGCATGTTGATGATACGTGATGGCCATTGCAATTCCAACACAATCTCTTGAGGATAATAGCAAAATCTGTATGCCTTAGGATAGGAGAATTTAGATTCTTCAACTTATATTTTGCTATTAAAAATTTTATTATCCTCATAACTTCACAAAAAATTCACAAAATGTAACTCAATCTTTAGGTTGAACAAAACCATTAATTTTAAACACAAGGAATTCAAGTTCTAGGTAAGATATATGCCTAGAGCTTTGCCATCCCCGTCGTAGTATACCATTGTTTAGTTCTATGGCTGGATAGTTGTCATCCTGCAAAGAATTGGCTGGAACTTATATTAGTGAAAACCAAACAATAGCAGTGCTCTCTTTGATATTGCTATCTTTATGAAGAAAAAACTTGACCAAACCCTAACCATATACACATTTCTAAATTATGAAAGAAGAACAAAAATAATAATAATTCAACATTGAAGCATCCAAGTTACCTGACTTGAGCAATAGACCACATGGAAAGCTAATTGTTTGGTTGTTGAAATGCCATTATAACTTGTCTCTAAGAATTTTGAATCTTCCTCTACAGATGGTTGCAATTCAACCATTGTTGCATCTCCATTTGCCAAGCAATGATTCATGGAGTGCATTTTATCATTGAAAAATCAAATAGTAAAATCAAATTATGGCTTTTTGATTGCTTTACTTTGCTTCTAAATCTGTGTTTTATTTGAGCCTAATTTAGCAAAACCTAAAATTTTCCTAAAAGCACAAATCAAATTCAACTTCCACTTTTAGTATCTAAAGTTATGCCCAATTCTTTACGTCTGTGCTCTTTGGTGGGATAAATGATACAATTAGGGCATCTAAAATGGATAGTTGGGATAGTTGGGATAGTTGGAGGATTTCATAAAAAAATCAAATTAGTTTTGTAATTAGGGTTTTATAACTTTCATACTGTTGTTTTGCTCCAACATAGAGTTAAACAACACTTACAAGGACTCAAAAAGAATGTTTAAAAAGCCTACAACATATTTGAATTACTGATCAATAGATGCAATCATCCATTAACACAAAAGCAAATTACAAATCTCAACTACAGAGTTTTGTGGTTTTACATATTATGTGTGTAAAATTCAAAATTGCAAATTTTTCAAAGTCATTTTTTAAAAGAATTTACCAACTATGTCAAAGAATATAAATTATGACATTTTTCATCATGCATTTCACTTTCTTTTGCTTTATTGCAATTCCATTTCACAATGATGCTTTCGATGACCAAAAATTTTAAGAATCTAGTATTTTGATATCACAAATACCATCACTTAAAGGCATGAAATTATAAATAGGCACATTTTCTTTCCACTTAGCAGCCAAGTAAACCAATTCATTACATTAAATAATGTCAAAAAATGTTTTGTTACTAATTGACTTTACATAAAGTCAAGGCAATGGCCCACATACATGTAGAAAAGTCATAGGAAGCACTTATGAAATGAAATTGGAAAAATAGTTTTGACAATGAGCACCATGAGCAATGTAAACTAGGAGCAAGTATCATCTAAGAAATGAAAAAACCATCAAATTAGGACATAACATAGATAGTACATGTCAAATGTGGATTCATTTGTGTGCGTGTATCTCAAATTTGTAATCTCCACCTTCAATTGAGCCTACTTCAACAAAAGTAAATCCTTTCATTTACATCTACAAATTGATCATGAAACTTGCATTTTTATGAGGATCACAAAGAAATAAAATAGAATGATCATTAAATGCAATATCAATTGCTCTTAATTTGCTTACAATTTTAAAAGGTCTAGTTAAAATATGCATTGCAAAAGTTCCTTTACACAATCATATTCAAACACAAGGGCATTCAAGGTGGGCATAATAATTTAAATATAATTATGCAAAAAAACATGAATCTACATGTTGTCTAAAATCTACCAAAGGAATTGATACAATTTGTTTAATGTTCACAAATGTTATAGGTTCTTAATAACTTGGCTTTCAAAAAAAAAGTTTAATATGGTAAACATTCAATGCTAGTGATAGACATCCTAATTGAGCTAATTGAGATTGTGAACTAGCTAAGCTGGACCAATGTATCATTTTAGAATTACATAGATGTAATTTTCTCCCACACTATCTACAGCAATTTATTTAAGACAATAGTAACTCTAATCTTTAAATAAACATAAAATAGGAACCACTTAAAGTGTAACACTTATTTGTTTGCAATTTTATTTTGATGGAATTCACATTTCAACTATCAAAATATTCTAGAATAACAAGAAAAATGATGTATCAAATTTTTATATATAAACAATTAAATTTTAATTCTAACGAAATTTCAAACACACAAATATTGTAGATGTAACCAATCATTTTTTGATTTTAATTGGGTGCTAAATCATGAAATTATAATTTTTATAGAAATTGGTATTAAAGGTAGTCACACCATTCTCACTTCATTCTCAATCTTTAGAGTATGGGGATGTGACAATTCTCCAACAACAACGTTGTAGATTGTCAACGCTCTCACGATTCTACCGCATGCTGGCTCTTGTAGCAATTTAACCCCAAGGAAAGCAAACGAGACCAGCTAAAAGCAAACAAGAATCATGTATAGGTAAATGAGAATCAAGCACTAGTATATACACACATTGATTAGGTCACACATCAGCTGTATTCTCCTGTGCCTCAAAGCTGGTGTTATAGAAGGTTGCGTGCAACAACCTTATCCTAACCGTGCTTATATATCCAAGTCTAAGCTTGCTTCATGTTCACACGCTACGAGTACTTGTCTAGCACCAGTTTAACCCTAGTTTTTGAATGTGCTAGATGTTATGACAAAGTCATAACCCTCCCCCTTAGAAGCTTGAGTGTTTGAGAGGGTTGTGGTTATTCAAAAGTTTCAACGTTTGAAAACTAAAGGGTGAACCATGCCCGAGTGTTGAGAATGGAAATTATCAATCATGTCTTGTGCATTTGCTACATGCTATAATGGCTCCCATGAGTCCTCTTTCGGCTTTTAACCTGCCCAGGAGACCAACAACTGCCATCACCGTCGATGCATCCAGATATCCTTGATCTAATGAACCACATACTTTGTATCGCCCTTAGGTGTTGTTACTGGCGATGGAGGCGCTTGTGCTCGCCCAAGGATAATGTCCGGTCGACATGCCTCCAAAAGAGAGACAAGAAATACATTGTGAATGCAAAGCGACAATGGTAAACTGAGTCGTTAAGTAACATCAAAGAGCTTTGCCAAAACATGAAAAGGACTTAAAAATTTGTGATCAAACTGCGCGTGCGTAGTGATGTTTTCTTGACAAAGTAAGACTCTATCTCCATTACTGAAATTTGGCTGCTGTCTCACATGCTCGTTGTAGTAGCACTTAGCTTGGTCATCCGCAAGTATGATCATTGACTTTACTTCTATTGAAAACATAGAGAAAATAGAAAAGCAAAGGTACACATGGTATACTTAAATATATATGATACAAATAGAAGAGATGAGAGGGTTCCCAAATCCTCTCATCTATGTATTCTTCCAACCACTCTTCCTTCATCTAACCATATGGAATAACCACACTCATGAGCTGATCATCTCTATGAGGTGCCTCCTATCACATGCTCTCTCTCCAATGCTAAGCACCCCACCTATCATATCTCCTTTGGCCTAAACCAAACTCCTAATGCTCTATTCCATCCTTTCAACACTCCCACTTTGCGATTGGTCAAAGTCCCCAATGCTCATGGCTCTTGTTAAACGCTCATGTCTATCCCTCACCAACGCTTTTGTCATCACATCTGCCAACATGTCCTCAGTTGGGCACTACTCAAATGTGATGCTTCCCTTCTCCACCTTCTCTCTCACAAAGTGGTGTTGCACCTTGATGTGCTTTGTCTTCGCATGGTGCACCGGGTTTTTGGCAAGAGCTATAGCACCTTGATTGTTACATAAGATCAACGTGCCCTCCACGTCTTCACAATTCACATCCTCCAAGAGCTGCCTCAGCCATATGGCCTCTTCTGTGCAATGGCTTGCCGCCATGTACTCAGCCTCTGTTGTGGATAAAGCCACCGTAGATTGCTTCTTGCTACTCCAAGACACCATGCCCTCTCCAAAGTTAAATGCATACTCCGTAGTAGACTTCTTGTCGTTGGCATTGCCAGCCCAATTTGCATCACGATATCCCATCAAGCGAATGTGCCACCCTTCCAATTGCAATTTCATATGAGAGGTGCTCTTGAGGTATCTCATGATCCTCTTCACCGCCATCCAATGACTCCATCCCAGCCTTGCCATATGCTGGCTCATCGTGCTAATGGCAAAAGCCAAATCAGCCCTTGTACCCACCATGGCATACATCAATGATCCCACTGCTGATTTGTATGACACACTTACCATCCTTGAAGCATGCGCATCACACTCCTCCATGCTAAGCTTCACCAACTTCACCTTAGTGTCCAATAGAATATTGAAAACATAGGGAAGATAGAAGAGCAAAGGCACGCATAGTATATTCAAATGTATAAGATACAAATGGAAGAGATGAGAGGGTTCCCGAACCCTCTCATCTATATACCCTCCCAACCACTCTCCCTTCACCAAACCATATGGGATAACCACACTCAAGGGCTGATCCTCCATATGAAGTGCCTCCTACCACGTGCTTTCTCTCCAATGATAAGTACCCTACCTAGCATATCTCCTTTGGCCTAGAACAAACTCCTAATGCTCTATTCCAACCTTTCAACACTCCCACTTTGCGATTGGCCAAAATCCCCAATGCCCATGGCTCTTCTCAAACGCTCATGCCTATCCCTCGCCAACGCCTTTGTCATCACATCTGCCAACATGTTCTTAGTTGGGCAATACTCCATTGTGATGCTTCCCTTCTCCACTTTCTCCCTCACAAAATGGTGTTGTACCTCCATGTGTTTCGCCCACGCATGGTGCACCGGTTCTTAGCAAAAGCTATGGCACCTTGATTGTCATACATGATCAGCATGCCTTCCACGTCCTCACACCCCATATCCTCCAAGAGTTGCCTTCGCCATATGGCCTCTGTTGTGCAATGGCTCGCCGCCATGTACTCTGCCTCTGTCGTAGATAAAGCCATCGTGCATTGCTTCTTGCTGCTCCATGACACCATGCCCTCTCCAAAGCTAAATGCGTACCCCGTGGTGGACTTCTTGTCATTGGCATCGCCAGCCCAATCTGCATCACAATACCCCATCAAGCGTATGTGCCCTCCTCCCAATTTCAACATCACATGATAGGTGCCCTTGAGGTACCTCATGATCCTCTTCACCGCCATCCAATGACTCCATCTCGGCCTTGCCATGTGCTGACTCACCGTGCTAATGGCAAAGGCCAAATCAGCCTTTGTAGCCACCATGGCATACATCAATGACCCAATCGCTGATTTGTATGGCACACTCACCATCCTCGAAGCATGCGCATCATACTCCTCCATGCTAAGCTTCACCAACTTCACTTTGGTGTCCAATGGAGTGCCAATGGGTTTGCAATCCTCCATGCTAAACCGCTTCAACACCTCCTCCACATACTTGGCTTGACTCATGGTAATGGTTCTTGCACCTGGATCTCTTGCGAACTCCACTCCAGGGCAATAGTGCAACTCTCCCAAGTTCGTCATCTTGTATTCCGCCTCCAACTTGGCCTTCAATGTACCCATGGTCTGCACGTTGCTAGAGAGAATGATCAAATCATCAACATATATTAGCACAAGCATCACATGGGCTTCCATTTGTGCAAAATACAAGCTATGGTCAACCACACTGTTCTCAAAGCCAAAATCCAAAAAACTTGCATCAATCTTTTGGTACCATGCACTCGATGCTTGTTTTAGTCCATACAAAGACTTTGTGAGCTTGCAAACTAGGTGCTCATGACCACGTTGCACAAACCCCTTGGGTTGCTCCATGTAGATGTCCTCCTTGAAGTCGCCGTTGAGAAAGGCCGTTTTTACATCCATTTGATGCATCTCCAAATCTAACGAAGCTCCAAGGGCCACAATGCACCGTATGGAGGTGAACTTGGCCACGGGAGCAAAAGTGTTGCTGAAGTCCACTTCTTGCACTTAAGAGAATTCCCTTGCCACCAACCTTGCCTTGTGACGCACAATCTCTCTCGTGGCATTTGTCTTGGACTTGAACACCCACTTGCATCCCACGACCTTGCGAGATGGAGGAAGGGTGGTCAACTCCCACGTGCCGTTGGCATGAAGAGAGTGGTACTCCTCCTCCATGGCTGCCTCCCACTTGCTTGCATCCCGAGACTCCAAGGCTTTTTCAAGTGTGGTGGGGTCATGAACAAGGGCCACATTTGCATGATCTGAGTTGGAAGATGGTAGAGGAAAGATGTGGTTCTTCCACCACTCTCCCAAAGGCTTGCTTACCCTTATAGATCGCCGCACGCCTCCCACATGTTGGGTGCCTCCCACTTCAGCTGTTGGAGCAATGCTTTGTGCATTCTTCTTCCTTGTGACCTTCTTGGGCTTGGAGCCCTCATCGCCTTGGCTTGCACTTGCATCCTCCACAATGTCACCATCTCCATCCTTGAGGGGGTGGTGCTCATCGTCTCCATCATCATCATCATCATCCGAAAGCGTTGGAGGTGTGTCTATTGTAAACATAGGGAAGATAGAAGAGCAAAGGCACACACGGTATATTCAAATGTATAAGATACAAATGGAAGAGATGAGAGGGTACCCAAACCCTCTCATCTATATACTCTCCCAACCACTCTCCCTTCACCAAACCATATGGGATAACCACACTCAAGGGCTGATCCTCCCTATGAAGTGCATCCTACCACGTGCTCTCTCTCCAATGATAAGTACCCTACCTAGCATATCTCCTTTGGCCTAGAGCAAACTCTTAATGCTCTATTCCAACCTTTCAACACTCCCACTTTGCGATTGGCCAAAGTCCCCAATGCCGATTGCTCTCGTCAAATGCTCATGCCTATCCCTCACCAACGCTTTTGTCATCACATCCGCCAACATGTTCTCAGTTGGACAATACTCCATTGTGATGCTTCCCTTCTCCGCTTTCTCCCTCACAAAATGGTGTTGCACCTCAATGTGTTTCGTCCTTGCATGGTGCACCGGGTTCTTGGCAAGACCTATGGCACCTTGATTGTCACACATGATCAACGTGCCCTCCACGTCCTCACACCCCACATCCTCTAAGAGCTGCCTTAGCCACATGGCCTTTGTTGTGCAATGTCTCGCCGCCATGCACTCTGCCTCCGTTGTAGATAAAGTCATCGTGCATTGTTTCTTGCTGCTCCATGACACCATGCCCTCTCCGAAGCTAAATGCGTAACCCGTGGTGGACTTCCTGTCATTGGCATCGCCAGCCCAATCTGCATTACAGTATCCCATCAAGCGTATGTGCCCTCCTTCCAATTTCAACTTCACATGAGAGGTGCCCTTGAGGTATCTCATGATCCTCTTCACCGCCATCCAATGACTCCATCCCGGCCTTGCCATGTGCTGACTTACCGTGCTAATAGCAAATGCCAAATCAGCCCGTGTAGCTACTATGGTATACATCAATGATCCAACCGCTGATTTGTATGGCGCACTCACCATCCTTAAAGCATCCGCATCATATTCTTCCATGTTGAGCTTCACCAACCTCACCTTGGTGTCCAATGGAGTACCAATGGGTTTGCAATCCTCCATGCCAAATCGCTTAAGCACCTCCTCCACATACTTCGCTTGACTCATGGTGATGGTCCTCGCATCTCGATCTCTTGCAAACGCCACTCCAAGGCAATAGTGCAACTCTCCCAAGTCCGTCATCTTGTACTGCGCTTCCAACTTGGCCTTCAATGCATCCATGGTCTCCACGTTGCTAGAAAGAATGATCAATGTTGAAAGGTTGGAATAGAGCATTAGGAGTTTGCTCTAGGCCAAAGGAGATATGCTAGGTGGGGTACTTAGCATTGGAGAGAGAGCACGTGGTAGGACGCACCTCATAGGGAGGATCAGCCCTTGAGTGTGGTTATCCCATATGGTTTGGTGAAGGGAGAGTCGTTGGGAGAGTATATAGATGCGAGGGTTTGGGTACCCTCTCATCTCTTCCATTTGTATCTTATACATTTGAGTATACCATGTGTGCCTTTGCTCTTCTATCTTCCCTCTGTTTTCAATAGGTTATGGGCCCACTTCTATGAGTGTGGAGGTACATTGTGGTGAGTTGAGATCACATTTGAGCTAAATCAGCTTTTGGAATTCGACCTTGTGCTCTTGGAGGACTTCTTTAGCTACTCTTTAGTGTAAGGGGTGTTTTTGTAGTCACATTGCTTCTCATTTGAGCTACTTCAGCACTTGTCCTACCTTGTGGAGCATTTGGAGGACTTCTTTTGCTTGTTTCTTGATTTGTGGTGCATTTGTGGTTAGAGAGGACCTTTGAGGAGCTTCACCTCTCTTTGCATGCCCTTTAGAGTCTTTGGAGATCTTGATTTGCCTCTTGGAGAGTGGCTGATCCTCATTTAGCTTGGTGGAACACCAAATTCGAGTTTGTGGAAGTGTGCACCTTGTTAGAACTTGTTGAAGGATCTGATCTATCATATTGGAGGAGTTGATCCACTTTGGAGCCTTTTTGGAGGTCCATTTGGTGTTGCACAAGCTTTTGGAGGTTTGGAATTGCTAAAGGTGGAGTTGCATCACCAAAGTGCTTCTTTGAAGCACAAGGAGGTGATTTGTGAGTTTGTACTTGCTTTAGATTGGTTTCTACCCTTGCTTGAGGTTGTTTGCTCAAGTGGATGCATGGTATTTGCTCAAAGGGGGCTGAAATTGCAAAGAGTGAGTATGAGGGTGAGGTTTGAGTCATAACCTCACCTTTTGGGTAGATCTTGTGCTCCTTTGAGGGTTGGGTTGTATACTTCAGCCCTTGTGTGTGGAGAGAGCTAGGGTTTGCTTGGGAGGTGGTTGAGTTGATTACTTCAGCCCCTCTGTGTGCATAGAAAGCTAGAGATTTGCTTGAGAGGTGGTTGAGTTGCATACTTCAGCCCCTTGTCTTGGAGCTAGCTAGCATTGAAAGTGGTTGAGTTGCTCACTTTATCCCTTTGAGTGTTGAGAGAGCTAGAACTTGCTTGGGAGGTGGTTGAGTTGCATACTTCAGCCCCTTGTCTTGGAGCTAGCTAGCATTGAAAGTGGTTGAGTTGCTCACTTTATCCCTTTGAGTGTTGAGAGAGCTAGAACTTGCTTGGGAGGTGGTTGAGTTGCATACTTCAGCCCCTTGCGATTTTCTTGTGACATTGAGATCTCCTTGACTTGCATACTCTAGCCATGGCCACCTACGAAGGTGAGACACCCCGTGTTGTGGACAAGTTCAATGGAGACAACTTCTCCTTGTTCAAGTTCAAGATGGAGATGATCCTCGATGAGAAGGATCTTTGGGACATTGTTGAGGGCAATGAGACGGCTCCTTCAAGTGAGAGTGACCCCAAGGTCATCTCTGCCTTCAAAAAGCGTGAGAGAACCGCGTTTTGCATCTTGTGCACTCACTTGGTGGATGCACAAATTCAACACGTCAAGTCTTGTAAAGGAGCTGCGGAAGCATGGAAGACTCTATGCGGCATCCACGAAACCAAGGGCTTGGCCAATGTGTTGTTTTTGAGGCGCAAGTTCTTCACCATGAAGATGCAAGAGATGGATGACCTCTTGCAACACATCAACAAGGTGAAGACCCTTGCTGACCAACTCGAAGCCCTATATGTGCCCGTGACAGAAGGAGACATTGTCATGACCATTTTGGAGAGCTTGCCACCATCTTATGAGAACTTGATTGTGGCCATGGAGACCAAAGACATCAAGGAGCTCACCATCACCTACGTGACGTCGCGATAAATGCATGAAATGACAAGGAAGAAGGAGCATCAGATTGTGGCCACGGAGAATGCGGCGTTGGTTGCTCGTCACAAGAGTGGTGGAGATTCAACGAAAACTCAAGGTGAGCCCCTTCTATGCTTCAATTGTGGCAAACCGGGCCACTTTGCTCGTAATTGCTACAAATGTAAGAGTAGCAAGGGTGAGAAGGCCAACAAGGCCAAGGCGCATGGAGATGGTGACTTTGTGGAGGATGCAAGTGCAAGCCAAGGTGATGACGGCTCCAAGCCCAAGAAAGTTACAAAGAAGAAGAACACACAAGGCATTGTTGCAAGAGCTGAAGAGGGAGGTACTCAACGTGAGGGAGGCGTGCGACTGTCCACAAGGGTAAGCAAGCCTTTGGGGGAGTGGTGGAAGAACCACATTTTTCCTCAACCATCTTCTAACTCAGATCATGCAGATGTGGCTCTTGTTTATGACTTGACCACACTTGAAGAGCCCTTGGAGTCTCGGGATGCAAGCAAGTGGGAGGCAACCATGGAGGAGGAGTACCACTCTCTTCATGCCAACGGCACGTGGGAGTTGACCACCCTCCCTCCATCTCACAAGGCCGTGGAATGCAAGTGGATGTTCAAGTCTAAGAGAGATGCCACAGGAGAGATTGTGCGTCACAAGGCAAAGTTGGTGGCAAGGGGATTTTCTCAAGTCCAAGGAGGGGACTTCAACGAGACTTTTGCTCCGGTGGCCAAGTTCACCACCATACGGTGCATTGTGGCCCTTGGAGCTTCGTTGGATTTGGAGATGCATCAAATGAATGTCAAGACGGCCTTTTTCAATGGCGACTTGGAGGAGGACATCTACATGGAGCAACTCAAGGGGTTTGTGCAACGTGGTCATGAGCACCTAGTTTGCAAGCTCACAAAGTCCTTGTATGGACTTAAGCAAGCATCGAGAGCATGGTACCAAAAGATTGATGCAAGTCTTTTAGATTTTGGCTTTGAGAACAGTGTGGCTGACCATAGCTTGTATTTTGCACAAGTGGGAGCCCATGTGATGCTTGTGCTTGTGTATGTTGATGACTTGATCATTCTCTCTAGCAACGTGGAGACCATGGGTGCATTAAAGGCCAAGTTGGAGGCAGAGTACAAGATGACGGACTTGCGGGAGTTGCACTCGTGCCTTCTGTGGAAAGGCTGGAATAGAGCATTAGGAGTTTGCTCTAGGCCAAAGGAGATATGCTAGGTGGGGTACTTAGCATTGGAGAGAGAGCATGTGGCAGGAGGCACCTCATAAAGAGGATCAGCCCATGAGTGTGGTTATCCCATATGGTTAGGTGAAGGGAGAGTTATTGGGAGAGTACATAGATGATAGGGTTGGGTGACCCTCTCATCTCTTCCATTTGTATCTTATGCATTTGAGTATACCATGTGTGCCTTTGCTCTTCTATCTTCCCTATGTTTTCAATAGGTTATGGGCCCATGACTTAGAGTGTGGAGGTGCATTATGGTGAGTGGAGATCACATTTGAGGTACATCAGCCCTTAGATTTCGACCTTGTGCACTTGGAGGACTTCTTTAGCTTCCCTTTAGTGTTAGGGGTGTTTTTGTAGTGAGATTGCTTGTCATTTGAGCTACTTCAGCACTTGTCCTATCTTGTGGAGCATTTGGAGGACTACTCGTGCTTGTTTCATGGTTTGGGGTGCATTTGTGGTGGGAGAGGACCTTTGAAGAGCTTCATCTCTCTTTGCATGCCTTTTGGAGTCTTTGGAGATCTTGTTTTACCTCTTGGAGAGTGGCTGATCCTCATTTACCTTGGTGGAGCACCAAATTCGAGTTTGTGAAAGTGTGGACCTTTTTGGAGCTTGTTGGAGGATCTGATCTATCATATCGGAGGAATTGATCCACTTCGAAGCTTATTTGGAGGTCCATTTGGTGTTGCACAAGTTTTTGGAGGTGTGGAGTTGCTAAGGGTGGAGTTGCACCACCAAAGTGCTTGTTTGAAGCACAAAGAGGTGATTTGTGAGTTTGTACTTGCTTTAGTTGGTTTCTACCCTTGCTTGAGGTTGTTTGCTCAAGTGGATGCATAGTATTTGCTCAAAGTGGGCTGAAATTGCAAGGAGTGAGTTTGAGGGTGAGGTTTGAGTGATAACCTCACATTTTGGGAGATCTTGTGCTCCTTTGAGGGTTGGGTTGTATACTTCAGTCCCTTGTGTGTGGAGAGAGCTAGGGTTTGCTTGGGAGGTGGTTGAGTTGCATACTTCAGCCCCTTTGTGTGCATAGAGAGCTAGAGATTTGTTTGAGAGGTGGTTGAGTTGCATACTTTAGCCATGGCCGCCTATGAGGGTGAGACACCCCGTGTTGTGGACAAATTCAATGGAGACAATTTCTCCTTGTTCAAGTTCAAAATGGAGATGATCCTTGATGAGAAGGATCTTTGGGACATTGTGGAGGGCACTGAGACGCCTCCTTCAAGTGTGAGTGACCCCAAGGTCATCTCGGCCTTCAAAAAGCGTGAGAGGACGGCGTTTCGCATCTTGTGCACTCACATGGTGGATGCACAAATCCAACACGTCAAGTCTTGCAAGGGAGCTGCGGAAGCATGGAGGACCCTACGCAACATCCACGAAACCAAGAGCTTGGCCAATGTGTTGTTCTTGAGGCGCAAGTTCTTCACTATGAAGATGCAAGAGACCGATGACCTCTTGCAACACATCAACAAGGTGAAGACTCTTGCGGACCAACTTGAGGCCCTTGATGTGCCCGTGACGCAAGGGGACATTGTCATGACCATTTTGGAGAGCTTGCCACCATCTTATGAGAACTTGATTGTGGCCATGGAGACCAAGGACATCAAGGAGCTCACCCTCACCTACGTGACGTCGCGGTTGATGCATGAAGTGACCAGGAAGAAGGAGCATCAGATGGTGGCCACGGAGAGTGCGGCATTGGTTGCTCGCCACAAGAGTGGTGGAGATTCAACCAAGGTTCAAGGTGAGCCCCTTCTATGTTTCCATTCTGGCAAACCGGGCCACTTTGCTCGTAATTGCTATAAACGCAAGAGTGGCAAGGGTGAGAAGGCCAATAAAGCCAAGGTAGAAGAGAGTGGTGAGGACTATGCGTTCATGGCCTCTCATGATGGTCCATTGCACTTCGAGGGTGATTGGATCATGGATTCTGGAGCTACCACCTACATGTCACCCCATAGAGCTCATTTTGACACCTTTGAGGCCATTGCGAAAAGGAAGGTGTTCATGGGTGACGACTTGGTGCTCCAAGCCTTTGGAAGGGGGTCCATTTTGGTGGACACCCTTGTTGAAGGATGCACCAAGCGCATTCGGTTCAAAAATGTGTTATATGTGCCCAAGTTGCAAAGCAACCTCCTTTCGGTGAGCAAGCTAGTGGAGGGAGGGTTGAATGTTCAATTTGGAGGTTTTGGGTGCATTGTGAGGTCTCTCAATGGAGACACCCAAGCCATGGCAACACGAGAGGGCAACTTGTATCTTTTGCGGTGCAAGGTTGTGCATGGAGGAGAGAGTGCCCAAGTTGCCACTTCTACCAAGGATGGGCTGATTTTGTGGCATCGACGCATGGGGCACCTAAATGTACAAAGTTTGAGGGCTCTTCCAAGCTTGGTGAGTGGCCTTGACCTTCCCAAATCTCATGGTGATGGCTTGCCCAATGCTTGTGAGGGTTGCATTGAGGGCAAGCAACAACGGCACTCCTTTCCAAAGGATGGTGCCACACGTGCCACCAAGGTGTTGGGCATTGTGCATTCAGATGTGTGTGGCCCCATGAAGACCACGTCATTGGGTGGGGCAAGGTATTTCTTGACCTTCATTGACGACCTTTCAAAAAAGGTGTGGGTGTACCTTCTCAAGGCCAAGAGCGAGTGTTTTGATCGCTTCAAGGAGTTCAAGGCCTTGGTGGAGAAGGAGGCGGAGTGCTCCATGAAGGTGTTGCGGTCCGACAACGGCGGGGAGTACACTTCCAACCAATTCGAGGCCTATTTGAAGACCCAAGGTATTGTGGACCAAACCTCAACTCCACATACGCCGCAGCAAAATGGAGTGGCTGAGAGGGCCAATCGTACCATTGTGGAGATGGCTAGAAGCATGCTCTATGGCCAAAAGCTTGGGTTGGAGTATTGGGCCGAGGCGATGAGCAACGCGGTGTACATTCGCAATCGATGCCCCACTAGTGCGGTGGATGGCAAAACTCCACAAGAGGCGTGGAGTGGGAGGAGGCCTTCCGTGGCTCACATAAGGGTGTTTGGGTGTGTTGCATATGCCAAGATCCCGGATGCATCAAGGACCAAACTTGATGCAAAAGCGGTGAGGTGTTTGTTTTTGGGATATTGTGAGGGCTCCAAGGCATATAGGCTCATTTGTTTGGAGTCCAAAAAGATCATTCGATGTTGTGATGTGACTTTCTGTGAGCAAGGAGAGTTGCAGGGAGACTTGGAGTTGGGTCCAAGTGGGAGTAGTGGTGACCTTGTTGTGGACTCACCTCCAACGCCTTTGCATGGTGGCGATGATGATGACGGAAACGATGAGGACCAGCCCCTTGAAAATGGAGATGGTGACCTTGTAGATGGAGATGGTGACCTTGTGGAGGATGCAAGTGCAAGCCAAGGTGATGACGGCTCCAAGCCCAAGAAGATCACAAAGAAGAAGAAGGCACACGGCATTGCTCTAAGAGCTGAAGTGGGAGGAAGCCAACACGTGGGAGGTGTGCGGCGGTCCACAAGGGTAAGCAAGCCGTTGGGGGAGTGGTGGAAGAACCACATCTTCCCTCAACCATCTTTGAACTCGGATCATGCTAATGTGGCTGTTGTTCATGACCCCACCACACTTAGAGAGGCCTTGGAGTCTCGGGATGCAAGCAAGTGGGAGGCAGCCATGGAGGAGGAGTACCACTCCCTCCATGCCAACGGCACGTGGGAGTTGACCACCCTTCCTCCATCTTGCAAGGCCGTGGGATGCAAGTGGGTGTTCAAGACTAAGAGGGATGCCACGGGGGAGATTGTGCGCCACAAGGCAAGGTTGGTGGCAAGGGGGTTCTCTCAAGTCCAAGGAGTGGACTTCAACGAGACCTTTGCTCTCGTGGCCAAGTTTACCACCATACGGTGTGTTGTGGCCCTTGGAGCTTCATTGGACTTGGAAATGCACCAAATGGATGTGAAGGCGGCCTTCCTCAACGGCGACTTGGAGGAAGACATCTACATGGAGCAACCCAAGGGGTTTGTGCAACGTGGTCATGAGCACTTAGTTTGCAAACTTGCAAAGTCCTTATACGGGCTGAAGCAAACATCGAGGGCATGGTACCAAAAGATTGATGCAAGTCTTTTGGATTTTGGCTTTGAGAGGAGTGTGGCTGACCATAGCTTATATTTCACACAAGTGGGAGCCGATGTGATGCTTGTGCTTGTGTATGTTGATGACTTGATCATTCTTTCCAGCAACGTGAAGACCATGGGTGCATTGAAGGCCAAGTTGGAAGCGGAGTACGAGATGACGGACTTGGGGGAATTGCACTATTGCCTTGGAGTGGAGTTTGCCCGAGATCGAGGTGCGAGGACCATCACCATGAGCCAAACCAAGTATGTGGAGGAGGTGCTGAAGCGGTTTGGCATGGAGGATTGCAAACCCATTGGCACTCCATTGGACACCAAGGTGAAGTTGGTGAAGCTTAGCAACGAGGAGTATGATGCGGATGCTTCAAGGATGGTGAGTGTGCCTTACAAATCAGCGGTTGGATCCTTGATGTATGCCATGGTGGCCACAAGGGCTGATTTGGCCTTTGCCATTAGCACGGTGAGCCAACATATGGCGAGGCCGGGATGGAGTCATTGGATGGCGGTGAAGAGGATTATGAGGTACCTCAAGGGCACTTCTCATGTGAAGTTGCAATTGGGAGGGAGGCACATACGCTTGATGGGGTATTGCGATGCAGATTGGGCTGGCGATGCCAACGACAGAAAGTCCACCACGGGGTATGCATTTAGCCTTGGAGAGGGCATGGTATCATGGAGTAGCAAGAAGCAACCCACGGTGGCTTTATCCACAACGGAGGCAGAGTACATGGCGGCGAGCCATTGCACGAGAGAGGCCATATGGTTGAGGCAGCTCTTGGAGGATGTGGGGTGTGAGGACGTGGAGGGCACGTTGATCTTGTGTGACAACCAAGGTGCCATAGCTCTTGCCAAGAACCCGGTGCACCATGCGAGGACAAAGCACATCGAGGTGCAACACCACTTTGTGAGGGAGAAGGTGGAGAAGGGAAGCATCACATTGGAGTATTGCCCAACTGAGGACATGTTGGCAGATGTGATGACAAAGGCGTTGACGCGGGATAGACATGAGCGTTTGACAAGAGCCATGGGCCTTGGGGACTTTGGCCATTCGCAAAGTGGGAGTGTTGAAAGGTTGGAATAGAGCATTAAGAGTTTGCTCTAGGCCAAAGGAGATATGCTAGGTGGGGTACTTAGCATTGGAGAGAGAGCATGTGGCAGGAGGCACCTCATAGAGAGGATCAGCCCATGAGTGTGGTTATCCCATATGGTTAGGTGAGGGGAGAGTGATTGGGAGAGTACATAGATGAGAGGGTTGGGTGACCCTCTCATCTCTTCCATTTGTATCTTATGCATTTGAGTATACCATGTGTGCCTTTGCTCTTCTATCTTCCCTATGTTTTCATTACTTTGAACACCTTGAATCGCTCAAAGCACTCGCTCTCGGCCTTGAGAAAGTAAACCCACACCTTTCTTGAAAAGTCATCAATGAAGGTCAAGAAGTACTTTGCTCCACCCAATGACGTGCTCTTCATGAGGCCACACACATCTGAATGCACAATGCCCAACACCTTGGTGGCACGTGTGGCACCATCCTTTTGAAATGAGTGCCGTTGTTGCTTGTCCTCAATGCAACCTTCACAAGCATTGGGCAAGTCATCACCTTGGGATTTGGGAAGGTCAAGGCCACTCAATAATCTTGGAAGAGCCCTCAAACTTTGCACATTCAAGTGCCCCATGCGTCGATGCCACAAACCAGCCCATCTATGGTAAAAGTGGCAACTTGGGCACTCTCTCCTCCATGCACAACCTTGCATTGCAAAATGTACAAGTTGCCCTCACGTGATGCCATGGCTCAAGTGTCTTCATCGAGAGACCTCACAATGCACCGAAGGCCTCCAAATTGCACATTTAACCCTCCTTCAACTATCTTGCTCACCGAAAGGAGGTTGTTTTGCAACTTGGGCATATACAACACATTTCTGAATTGAATGCGTTTGGTGCATCCCTCAACAAGGGTGTCCACCAAAATGGAGCCCCTCCCAAGGGCTTGGAGCATCGAATCATCACCCACAAACACCTTCCTTGTTGAAATGGCCTCAAAGGTGTCAAAATGAGCTCTATGGGGTGACATGTGGGTGGTAGCCTCCAAATCCATGATCCAATCATCCCCCAAGCTCAATGGACCATCATGAGAGGCCATGAATGCATAGTCGTCACCACTCTCATGCGCCTTGACTTTGTTGGCCTTCTCACCCTTGCTACTCTTGCATTTGTAGCAATTAAGAGCAAAATGGCCCGATTTGCCACAATTGAAGCATAGAAGGGGCTCACCTTGAGTTTTCGTTGAATCTCCACCATTCTTGTGGCGAGCAACCAACGCCGCATTCTCCGTGGCCACGATCTGATGCTCTTTCTTCCTTGTCACCTCATGCATCAATCGCGACGTCACATAGGTGAGGGTGAGCTCCTTGATGTCTTTGGTCTCCATGGCCACAATGAGGTTCTCATAAGATGGTGGCAAGCTCTCCAAAATGGTCATGACAATGTCTCCTTCCATCACGGACACATCAAGGGCTTCAAATTGGTCCGCAAGAGTCTTCACTTTGTTGATGTGTTGCAAGAGGTCATCCGTCTCTTGCATCTTGATGGTGAAGAACTTGCGCCTCAAAATCAACACATTGGTCAAGCCCTTGGTCTCATGAATGCCGCATAGAATCCTTCGTGCTTCCGCAGCTCCTTTGCAAGACTTGACATGTTGAATTTGTGCATCCACCAAGTGAGTGTACAAGATGCGAAACGCCGTTTTTTTACGCTTTTTGAAGGCGGAGATGACCTTGGGGTCACTCTCACTTGAAGGGGCCGTCTCATTGCCCTCAACAATGTCCCAAAGATCCTTTTCATCAAAGATCATCTCCATCTTAAACTTGAACAAGGAGAAGTTGTCTTCATTGAACTTGTCCACAACACGAGGTGTCTCACCTTCGTAGGTGGCCATGGCTAGAGTATGCAACTCAAGGAGCTCTCAATGTCACAAGAAAATAGCAAGGGGCTGAAGTATGCAACTCAACCACCTCCCAAGCAAACCCTAGCTCTCTCCACACTCAAAGGGGTTAAGTAAGCAACTCAACCACTTTCAATGCTTGCTAGCTAGCTCCAGGACAAGGGGCTGAAGTATGCAACTCAACCACCTCCCAAGCAAACCTTAGCTCTCTCTACACACAAGGGCTGAAGTATACAACCCAACCCTCAAAGGAACACAAGATCTACCCAAAATGTGAAATTATGACTCAAATCTCACCTTCATACTCACTCTTTGTAATTTCAGCCCTTTTTGAACAATTTTTATGCATCCACTTGAGCAAACAACCTCAAGCAAGGGTAGAAACCAATCTAAAGCAAGTACAAACTCACAAATCACCTCCTTGTGCTTCAAACAAGCACTTTGGTGATGCAACTCCACCCTTAGCAACTCCAAACCTCCAAAATCTTGTGCAACTTAAATGAACCTCCAGAAAGGCTCCAAAGTGGATCAACTCCTCCAATATGATAGATCAGATCCTTCAACAAGCTCCAACAAGGTGCACACCTCCACAAACTCGAATTTGGTGTTCCACCGAGGTAAATGAGGATCAGCCACTCTTCAAGAGGCAAAAACAAGATCTCCAAAGACTCCAAAAAACATGCAAAGAGGGGTGAAGCTCCTCAAAGGTTCTCTCCAACTACAAATGCACCCCAAACCTTGAAACAAGCACAAGAAGTGATACAAAAGCTCCACAAGATAGGACAAGTGCTGAAATAACTCAAATTGAGAAGCAATGTCACTACAATAACACTCCTAACACTAAAGAGTAGCTAAAGAAGTCTTCCAAGAGCACAAGGTCGAATTCTAAGGGCTGATGTACCTCAATTGTGATCTCCACTCACCACAATGTACCTTCACATTCATAGAAGTGGGCCCATAACCTATTGAAAACATAGGGAAGATAGAAGAGCAAAGGCACACATGGTATACTCAAATGCATAAGATACAAATGGAAGAGATGAGAGGATACCCAAACCCTCTCATCTATATACTCTCTCAACCACTCTCCTTTCACCAAATCATATGGGATAATCACACTCATGGGCTGATCCTCTCTATGAGGTGCCTCCTACCACGTGCTCTCTTTCCAATGCTAAATACTCCACCTAGCATATCTCCTTTGGCCTAGAGCAAACTCCTAATGCTCTATTCCAACCTTTCAACACCGTTTCCTTAGGTAAATTGCTTGTTTTGCTCATCATGGTATGTTGTAGAGTTATTAGGAAAAGATTCATTGCTTGGAAGGCATCTTTAATTGGAATTCTACAATCCAAACCTCCCTCTTATGCTCTCTAGTTAATTTATTTCCCCAAGGGTAAAGTCTTTGAATTTGGTAGTGCCTGCGCTTACTTCAAAAGAGGAAAGTTTGAGCACTCACAAGCACTCAACAATGGCACCCAGGAGGTTGTCTGGCTTTGTCAATTGCTGCAAGAACTTCACCACCTTGCCAAGACTCTAAAAATCCCATCCACCATCATTTTGCATTATGATAACCAAGCCGCCATGAAACTAGCCCAAAACTCGACATTCCACGCCAAATCTAAGCACATTGAGAACCATTACCACTTTATTCGCAAAAGAGTCTTAGAGGGAGAAATAGAATTGAGATACATCCATACAAATGAGCAACCCACCAATGTACTCACAAAACCCTTAGGGTATCTTAACTTTAGACAACGCAGAACTGTACTTGGATTACAACAATTTGTTACCCTCAAAAAACCCTAATTCACCTTTGCCACCTTCAAAAACCATGCTCTACCCTAAATTCTAGTTAAGTACTCTTTCGCTTCCACCAAGGTCCTGAAACTCTTATGCTTAGCTTTCTTGAAACCTGGAACCTCCTTAGAACAATCTTCCTAGCAGAAATATAAGCCAGGCACTCTTCTACGCCAAACATCATAGAATTTATCAGGAACTCTACCACCAACATAGAAATTCCCAAAATTCCTATTGGTTGGCCGATGGAGACCTTGCCGCCCCGCCTCCTTCACATGTACACAATAACAAGACCCACTCGCCTCTTGCGCCTCAATGTCCAAATCCACCACAATACAACCAACATTTTCCACACAGAAATATCCCTCAAGAACGGCATTGAGACTTCAAGAACACCAATACACGGCACGTCCCATCACCTCACATAGGCTCCACGCAAGGAACCACACCGAACCCAAGAACGAGAAACTTGCCACCGCCTCGCACAAATATCTCACTCTAGCAGTGTTCACGAGTGCCATGGCTCCAAGATTAGCAATAGACAAAAGACCCCAATCTAAGATTGCAAGGGGATGTTAGAATAAACCATTAACTTAATCTAGGATTATAACTTTGTGGGACAAAACTCATCCGTAGTTCATCCAGGTAAGTCGTATCTAGAGTATCTGATTGTATTGGACCAGCTTTAGATCTATAGCTCATGTACATATACTGGGCCCCGCATCTTCACTAATCATCTAAGCATTATTATGCTGATCACACTATTAGACTACAGGGTAGTTGCAAGAATGACCTGCTAATTTTGTGTCAAACACTTTTAAAATTGGCAGTACTAGGTAGTACTATGAGCTTTTGAAATAAAACTTTCAAACATAAAATAAAAGTTGGAAAATTTGGAAAGCACTTAAACTAGCATACTTGTGAAAATTCAGACCTAGAAAAATTTTACTCTAAAAGTTAAGCACAAAAATAGAGGGACAAAAATCACCAACAAAAAGACAATTTCCTTTTTGCTTTTTAAAAAATAGTAAAAAATTTCAAAAAACTAAAACAAAAAACGCATTTTGGTCCATTGTGAGGGGCATCAACTGATGCAAACACTTTTTCAAGGATGTTTGTTTCCAAACCCTAATGCCTATCCAATGGATGCCCACTTTGAGGGAAAGTGGAGGGCATATAATTTACGTTTTCTTAAAACCCCTCAACAAATACATGTAATGATGAATAATGAACTACTTCCCAAATTTATGGTCCTAAATTCTTTTTTTTTTGCCTCAATGTAGTATTGATAACCCACAAAACAGCCAAGGTAGACATGCCATTGGAGTCCATTTAAAATTAGTGAATGCCTTTTTTAAAATCCAAAAAAATATAGTAGGTTTGTAACTTCAATGTGAACCATCTTCTAAATTTTCATGTGAAAAGAAGTTAGTAAGCAAAAGATACACCCCTAAAACCACATGTTGTGCAACAAGGGGACAAAAAGCAAGACAGGTCATTCTTGCAATCACCCTACAACGTCTATTTTTTCAAAAACTATTTGGATATGTTTCTATACATGTACTTGACAGTCGCATCCCAACCCTCCCAAACTAGCTCCTAAGTTGACATGTGGCAAGATTTGCTTGTGCAAGTGGCATTCATTGCTCCACTTTGGGTTAAGAATGAGTGGCGAACACCTCAAAAGTAAAGGGTCGCCTTTGGAGACTGTTCAGGTATGGAGAAGGTTACCTTACCAGGTTGCAAGTAGCAACTTGGTAGGTTATATTACAAAGAATGAAATTGTACACTTACTGGAAGTTGAATAAATGACTGACAATTATACTATAAATGTTGGGATTTACTACAGTGACATCCTAAATTGCTAATAGGACACCCCTTATGAGCATGAAATGTGATTTCTAATGCTAATTTTTTTATTGAATCAAAAAATTTGTTTCACCTTTATCATTCTAAGGCTATATTAAAAAAATTAATGTGTTTAAATTTGAAACAAAAAATATAGGACTTTTTGAGTTACTTAAAGCAAAAATACATCAAAAATTAGGATTAGTGCAATAATATTGCAACAAAAATTTGTATTTATCATGTTTTCTTTCAAAAAGGTGGTAATACTATGATTAAATGAATAATGGACCACTTGATTAAATCAAAAATAACACCAAATGGTCAAATTTCATGCTCACCAATGTGTCCCGTCAGCAATTTAGGGTGTGGCTTTAGTGATTCCTAAATATTTAGGTCAAAAATAACGTATGTATAGAGTCTAAAGATGGATGGTTGGTGATAAAGAAATGGGAATATTTTGCACGATGATGAGAGGGTTGCTCGTAACAGAGATCATGCGAGACCATACCCAATTTCCAGTTCTCAATGTCGAAATTCAATGGAATGATTTTCAAACCCTGCTGTGTGAGTTTGTGTGAATCGGAAGGGGAATTGCGGGATGAACTGGTGATGCTAAAGCTGGAAGCGTGCATGTAAGAATGGGTTACTGACGGCGGCATTTTAGTAAACCGTAATTGGCCTCACTGGCAATCAAGCTACAGTCTTTAAATTTGTGAGCTAGGGTGCGTGATTTGTCGACATTCGTTCATGGAAATGCCTTCTGGGCATGGTGGGGTTGCGTCGACATTCGTTCATGGAAATGCCTTTTGGGCATGGTGGGGTTGCGTCGACATTCGTTCAGCACGACGGAATCACAATCAGTTTACTATGCTCTAAGCTTAGTTCCCACTTGCGACTGATTTGTACGATCGACCGAGGCTGGGTAGGCAGGTGCCTGGTGTAAAATCGGGATGCTGTCAGACTGGCTCGAACGTAGCAATCTCAAGCGCAGCGTAAGTCGAAGAATTGAGTGATGCACTTGACGGGTCCGAGTGGAGCGAGCTGGTCGCGTTACTTAGGTGGCAAAGCAAGCTTGTTGGGTGGCGTCCGATTGCATGGCGTTCGCGACCTCCTCCAAAGGCGCGGCGCCTGACCCTTTGGCTGTTCTCCGCGCGCATCGAGCTGCTGTCAACGCTGTGGCTTTTCACGCGCCCTCTTCCACTCTACTCTCTGGGTTTGTGCTTCCCTTACGCAATTGCTCTGGGGAAGTGGGGTTTTCCCGCCCGCACGCCCTGATTGGTTGCCTTTCATTTTCCAGACTCACTCAACTATTGACGATTCCGTGCTCTCCTGATTTCTCCTCTATTTCTGATGCTGGCTCTCTTAGGGTTTCGAGGGGCGATCAACCAGAGCCCTAATTTCAGAGTTGTCAAAAGAGTATGTAATTCTCGGTGTGTGTCAAACAAGAAGTATCATTCATGGATATAGAGCATGAGGAGGCACTTCGTTCTTTTTGTGTTTGAATTAGTAACTCTTCCAAGTGAGGATGGATGCAGTGACGCTGATGGAGAATTGAAGATATGGGATCTCGCGAAATACCGACCCGTGTTTTCGTCGAGGTCCACTTCTATGGCCTTCGGTGTTTCTTTGTTTGTCGATGTCTTGGCTGTCGCGGCAACTGTGAACTTTCGTTTTCGAGTTAGACATACTCTCGTACGTCGGATTTGGAATGGAATAATAAGTACACCCAACGGATCATATTTTTAGTCGACGTACCTAGCTGCGCGGCCTCATTAGAAATCTTCACAATTACCCGGTGCATGCTGAGACAGAACCGTGGCGAACTCAGCGGAGATCTTAGCAATCTTATCCATTTAATATCAAGCTTTTTGCTTAAGGACTTGCAATTACCTTTTCGACGATTACGGCAGCTCTTCTAACTCTTTCGTCGTTATGAAATTTCAGAGTGCATACCCCATCTGCTGGCGTCCTGGGCCTTGGTGTCAGCTCAGCACTAGACAACAAAATCTTAAGGTACAAACGTAATGAGGATTACGGTCTCCAGATGAAAGTAATAACTTTGGATTGTTTGTTTTCTTAGGGTATATATGTGCCTGTCAAAATCCACCTTGAAGCCCCATGGCAAACACTGATGATGGTAGTCCATGAGATTTGTAATTCTCTACATCCTGTTTGCTCTTGCGTGTGGAACGCAGCCAGGGCCGAGATGGCACCGTGAAGTGCTGGCAGCTGACAGACTCAAGCTTGTCAAGGTGCACCAAGTGATATCTTTTTCTTTCTTTGTTCATTTGCAAACGTTGGTGGATCTTCTATGTGTGTTCATGATTCTTACTCCGACAGACACAATGAAAACTTGAGAGGCGATGTTGGTTATGCTGTTTGTGACGGTGCATGTTTTGGACTTGTTTAGTGAAGTGATATCATTTCAGGAGCTGTAAATTGGTGGTTTAAAAAAATTTATTGGTTGAACGTGTAGACAACCGATCTTGACTATGAAGTCCGGCTCTTATCACTTTTGCAAACTTGCAGTCGCAAGGCATGCTGCTGCAAGTAATGAGCCTCGTGGTAAGAACTCGTTCCAGGCCTGGTCATTTAGATTTATTTGTGTGTGGTTATAATTAGAATCCAGAAAGTGCTACTTGTGAAACTAGACTCTTCGTGTTTTTCTTGCTTTGCTTGGTGATCAAATGCTTCTTCAGTCAACCTGCTAGCTCTTATACCGAAGCTTTTTCTTACATTTGATTTGTTGGGAGCTTCATACGTAAGCACCGTTTCGTCTCTTTCATGTGAGGTGAAGTGGCAGTTATTGAGTAGTATGTACAGTGGGGGGACAACTGTCTTCGGTCACTCTTAATCCATCCGAAGTCGCGACTTGACCGAAGACATTTGTCCCCCACTATACAGCAGGATAGCTGTTTTACATTGTTTCTTGCCGTCAACTGTGGTTTACATATTTGCGTATGGTATTTACCTTGAGGAGATTTTCTGCAATCAAGCAGAGGTTGAGAGTGGAGGGATAGGCCAAGTTCTCATGGCCACGGCTGGAAAAGATACTTCAAAAGTACGTCTGCAAATATTTCGTTGGCCTCATTTTGCAAGATTTAGCGACTTCAATATTCACCAGTAGGAAATATTGGACCTTTTTATATATTCATGATCGTAAACTGGGGGTGTAGGTGGAGATTTGGGACATCGCTTCTGGTCAGATCGTGCAGATCTTGTCACCCAGTGACTCATCTGTAGGTGAGACTTGTATTCGACTTTTGTTTTAGCCGCAACGTGACTGGGCCTCAGCCTTATTCCAAGAGATGTCTATAATTTCACTCAAATCAAGAACACTATCAATAAGGAATTCCTTAGAGATTGATTACATTTTACTTCATATGGTAGAGTTACATAAAGTCATGCATGTACTCGTAATACGAGCATGCCATTACCTTGCTCTTGAATCCCGGGGAACTCAATGTTATGCTGAGCTTATAGAATTGCAACACGTAGGCAGGAATTATGCATGATCAATGACCTGGTCTGTAAGTGCAGGTATGTGCATGTCATTGCAAGTGACTTTTCAGTCTAAGGGATGTGATCGGTGTACCGTTGTTGCCGGGTCAGTACCCATCACACCCAGTATTCTGTCTCTCGCCTACTCCATTACTGTACAGATTGGAACCTGAATGTAGATATCGACTTGAATTTATGCCATACCCCTGTGACAATCGTCTGTTCTGATGCCTAACCAGCTGTTGCAGATACGAAGATGGCAGCATGTTCATGTGGGACACTCGGCATGCATCGGCTCCCTTGCTTCAATCTAAGCAACATAAGGAACCAGGTGCGTCATGCTAGTTTTCAGTAGAAGACCAAGAGCTGTTCCATCTGCAGTCGTCTGTGACCCACGTACTTCATGTTTCTTTGGTGCCAGATTTTGCTGAGACAACAACCTACTATATGCCTTCGCGAATGCCTGTAGGGATTTAGTGAGTTTGATCCGCGCCAACAGAGCTTCGTCGTTCATGAGAAAAGCAATTTTCACGTGATGTTTCAAGGTGTCGTTGCATGTTACTTGCTAGTCTCTATGCGGTGTTGCTGTACAGGTTTGCTTAGCTCTCTGTATGTGTAAAGCTTGGTGCAGAGGATAAAAGCTCGTGTGTTTTTGAAAAAGAGTTTTGCACTTTTGGCGAACACCCTGGGGTTTACTACTAACTTTAATGCCCTGTTCTTGGTTTTGAGGGCAGTTCTCAGCCTTGTCCTGAATGGCCTAGAAGATGGAGGCATCTCAGGTTCAGCAGATGGGCAACTTACTTTCTTTTCTTTGAGTCACACTGAGGTAAATCTCCACTATTTTCGCACGACCCATGAAATCTGAGATGCAAAATGAAAATTGGCATGAAACAAGTGTGGCTAACTGACAAAGACCTGCTCCTGTCCTAGTTCTGATTAGGCGTATGAATGTCGTTGTCGTCATTTTCTCACGCCTTGAATGCCACGCTGGCACGCAGAATGTGTGCACTTCAAAGAAAAAATTCGAAGGACAAGCAGGAATAGGTGATATTGCACTACGAGGAGATGATAAAATTGCTGCTACTGCTGGTTGGGACTACCGGTACGCCACTCCTGATTCATGAAGTAGGGGGACTTGGGAAATGACGTATTGTTTTGATAGCCTCATGTTGCGAAATGGTGCATGCTATGGATGAGAAGTAAAGCCTCGCGTGTATGCTGCACCACCTTCAATGTAGCTTACGACTGATTGGTATTACGTGCTCAACAAACAGGGTTCGCATTTATGACTACCGACGTCGTAAACCTTTGGCAATTCTCAAGTACCACAAAGAGATCGTATGTCCCTTCACCTTTGGTAAAATGATATGATATGCATGTTGTGCGTTGGACTGGGGCGCAATGCATTCGTATTCTTTTGTCTGTTTATTCTACAAATCTAACGAGCTACACCTCAAGTATCTTCTAAATCTAATTTTCTGTGAGGGTGGATTACGTGTGAATCAGGTGAATGGAGTAGTGTTCTCAGAAGACTGCAGATGGTTAGCCTCAGGGTCGAAGGACTCAACCGTGGCCTTGTGGTCCTTGTACCCGCCCTCACATGAGGCTTCGTAGTGCTTTGAGTGAAACAGGCTGTGCAACTATGGCCCAGTATTCCTTGGAGATGGTCCTTTTCACCCTCTTGATGGGAAGTAAAGCAGCAGGCGGGTAAGCAGCCAGAACGTGTGCCTATTTAGTGGGATTGCAAATGACGAGTAGATTCCTTCTCAATCCCAGATGTTCCAAGCATGATTCCCTCAGGAAGAACATTCTCCACAAAGATGTCCACTCTAGAAAGAGCGCCTCATCGAAGAAAAAAACAATGTGACTGGCACATGAGGCATATGCAGATCTTGATTCAATAGTCTGACTTAGGTACGAAGAGATTCATAGCAAAACATACAAATACTGATGTGAACGAGATATGAAAAGATTGAATTTGTCAATGAACTAAAGATAATTTGGAAGCGCTGGAATATCTACAACAACTGCTTGCGGCTTGTGCTAGTGACGAGTGATCGTTCTGTATGATTGGCCTGGGACCGCCACATGAATCTCATCTGTCGATGAACAGAGGATTGAAGTCCTTCTCTCCTCCACCATGACGCTAAAATGAACTAATGTACCTAAACGAAAATTTCTTACACGGCAACATCTACTTGTACCTCAGAGTTCGAGACGAAATCTATAACGGGTCTTTGATTGTAAGGGATCCCTGTGACCGTCTCCTGAAACTTTCTCAGGAAGTTAACCAGTTGATCAACTGTAAATGCAATCTCTTCCTTCATCCACCACGGGGCTACTCCAATCAACGTACCCAATGACAAATTCTTGTAAGAAAGCTCGAGGACCTTGGCAACATCTAATGGTACCTCGTGCTCTTCAAGAATCTCAAGCCTAAACCTAAAACCAGTCTTGGGATGCAAGAAAATCAATACAGGTCTATCCCTTCGCATTCTGCCAACCTTATCAGACACCACAGTCATGTCAATAAGATGGCCAAGAACCTTCTGTAGGATCTCTACTTCTGACAGAAAACCTGCAACGACCTTCTGATGCAAATCCTGGAGCTCAGCATGTTGGCACAGCAAAACTGCAGCTTCCTTCTGGTGCAAATCCTGGAGCTCAGCATGTTGGCACAGCAGATTCTGGAACCCAGCTTCATTCGGATGGCAAGGGATGACGGATTCAGAACAAGCGACAACCACCTTGTCGAAATCTCCAGGTGCTGAACTCTCCGGACAGCGAGTATTCTCGGGTGAGTTTCCTAGAAGAGGCTCTGCGACCAAACTTCTCCGGACTTGATCCGTAGCAACTAAGCTTATCTCACGTACGGAGGTCTGAGGGCTTGCAAGGTGGTTTTCTCCCTCCAAGCGACTGGGCTCCACGTCACCGTGCGTCGGTACAGACTCTCGAGCTCCAACGACGTCATGGGCTGCTAACATTTGGAGTCCTCCACTCTCTTGAGTAGCTACAATCCCCAGGGGTCCTTCATTGTCTAGCAGGGCCATTTCAATCTCTCGGGGACGCTCTTCTAGATTACCCACACTCTCACAAGGCGCATTGCTTTCCACACAACAACATTCAGCAACCTCCTCACCTCTCTGTTGTCTAACATGCTCAGTCGGAAAATGCAACTCTGCTTGAATGAGTGCCCCTCCAGCAGCTGTCGTGCCTGATGTGGGAGTAAGCGGACGCACTGGCGACGCGGCAACGTCAGCTTCACGACTCGGTTTCTGCAATGCCTCCTCCTTACTTCCTCTGCAAGCCCTAAACTCACCCTTTTGGCACAGCAGCGACTCCAGCCATTTTACCCTCTTTTCAGCATCGTCCACTGCCTTCCTCAGCTCCTGATTTTCATTACACAGGTCCCGGACGTATCCATCTGCCACATGCTGAAACCTCTCATGAGAACGACGTTGCTCCTCAAATTGAGCTTCAATGTCGACCTTCCTGGCCTTCATGCGGGTGTACCTATCGTGAAAGCTGTTGTATGCCCTCAATAACTGAGGCAGGAAGGCCTCTTTGGGAAGATTTTGTTCCAGACTCCAAACCCTGGCGCTATTGTTGTTGTCTGCATCTCCGTCGCGCTGCAATGCCAAAGTCGTGTCCGGAGCCATTGCTGCTGCGCCGATGGAGTTCCCCCGCCAAAGAACCGACTCGTCCAAGCCTTGCATGGCGATAGCGGTGATAGGCAACGCGGACCCTGATTCGTTCTGCCGATTCATGGCAATGCGAGCATCATCATCATCAGCATCGCTCAAGGTAGTTCTCAAAACCCCACTGGGCTCGTGAGGAGGACGAGCGGGGGGGGCAGAGCATGCCAAACTGGCATTGCGCTTGCGAGGGGGCGAGAGGGAGAGCAGCGTTGTTGGCTCAACGCCCGAGGTCAGGGTGGCGACGTCGCCTTCCGACTGCCGGTGGTAGCGCCGCTTCTCCGTCCCCATGGCACCTCTGGTGGTGGTCTAAGGAGGGATGCTGAGCCGATCGCACAAGTGAAAATGAGGCGCGTCCGGCGGGAGGGAAAGGGTGCGCCGGGGAATGGAGGAGAGCTGCACATGCACATGCGAACAAGAACAGGGAGGAACGGAGGAAACTGAAAGAAGGGCTGCAAGGAGGGCAAACGGAGCGGAGAGGGCCGAGAGAAAGCGACGAGCAAGAGACAAGATGCACGGCGAGAAAAAGACAGGAGCGCAGCAACGGGAAAGAAGGCAGGAGGACTAGACCCCGAAGCCGAGGGAGGGAAAACATACTTGAAGCGGGGCAAAAGGCCGGCCAGGGGGAGGGGACTGCGGGGTACGGGAGGGAGGTGGAGGAGGCTAAGTTAGTGCGCCCATGTATTTTGCGCATCTCCACCCAACATCAAACACTTCATCATGGGAAAGATTGTGTTTCTTGTTTTTAGTGTTAAGTTAATCACTTTTGTTTCTTACACGTTCAATTTGGTAAATTAATGTTTAACTAACAACAAGTCTCATTTTTTTCCAGAAGCATATAGATTCTTTATCATTGATCATTTAGTGTATCCATTGTGAGAGAAAAGGAAGAACTCTACAAAATTACCATGCACAAGAAAATTGCATTTTTTTTGCCATGTCAAAAGGCATACTTTGACATGTTGAAACATTAATTGCTCCCTTTTCATCCAAAAGTTTCTTCAACTTGTTGTTTTCCTTTATAGGTGGAGTTGCTTTTAGCATATTCAATGGAACAAGGTTTGGAAAATAGAGCCTTCATCAAGCCCACGGTTTTCCAAAATTTTGATTCTTTGCAATTGCCCCAATGGTGCAAGAATTACAATGATTGCCATCAAAAAAGGTGCCGTGTGTATTTAACGCCATTGTTGGGCACTGATCTTCAAGTGTGAAGAGGTGCCCAAAAAATAAGCAAGGATGAATAGTGCCCATGCAAAAATTCAAAATTTGATGTTTGTAATTGTAGGGAACTTAAACGTCCTTGAAGGCCCATTCTCATTGAACAGTTGGACATGTGTGGGTGAGAAGTTTTTGGGTGAGAAGTTTTTGTCTTCTTCCTTGATGTGGGTCCACCAACGTGGTTTTGAAATGAGTCTCTCAAACGTATTAAGAATGAATCAATAAATCACATTCTCTCATATGACACATTCCCCCATTACTAGCAACTAACAAGAAAGTTTCATGTATGACCTCAAAAGGTGGTAGTAATGATGTGGGACCTTCTTGGTGGTGGGGTTTTGAAACTTTCTTGTACTTTTAACTTTTGTTTGTATATTTTTATTCGTATACATTCCTTTGACGCATCTTGCCAATGAGAATGATTTTCCATGTGACTCACATAGGACAATGTTCACGGTTGATTGAACTACTCGTGAATGGACTAGTGAGAATGGGGCATGAGTTTTGCCTAGAGAGATGCAACATTGTTGTTAGCTTTTTATTTTATTTTGATTTAGATTACAAAAGCTTTGGGGCTGTTTTGCCTAAAAGAGAGTAGGTTTGGAGCAAGATTAGCAAATGCTAAAGGCCCATATTACATTAGGAGGCAAAGCCATCAAAACTTGGGCGTTGGAATCAACATTTTCACGCATATGGCCTCCCAATATGATCATGTGGCTTTTCTCTTAGATTTCAAGGTCACCTTATATTAAAGCACTATTTGTTCATATTTTATGTAAAATTTTTGATTGCTCCTAACCTATACGATTGAATTTTTTATCACATTTGCCACTTGTCATCTCTCTTTTTTTCTTTGTCTATTCTTGAATTTTTGAAATCTTACTCTTTTATTGCAACTTTTTGCTCCATCTTTGCTTGTCTTTTGTGTTGTGTCAATTTGTGCTTCATTTCCAAGTTTTGTACAAGTTGGAGGAAGTTGGGCAAAAGTGGTAATATCATAACTCCAAAAATAGTCCTCTTAAAAAAACATCGAAGACGTTATTTTCAAAAAAGTTTTTTTTGGAGAAAGCTAGATTAGCTATAGTTCATATAACAAAAGTTACTTATAGGATGTAAGAAATTGCAAAAATATTTTAAGGCTTACTTTTTCTCCATGTTTATATAAACAACTTATTCTACAAGTGCAAAGATAAATGCCTAAAACTGCCTTGATTCAAGGCAACCACCATTCCATTTTTTTTGTAAATAATAAGAATGCATCACCTATAAATTCTTCATTATCTTTATTGCAAATTTATTTATCAATATTTGTTCAATTCTTCACATTTGTTCAATTCTTCATATTTTCTCTTTCATCACTCTCATATCTAATTCCAATCTTATATATTCAATTTCACAATATTTTTTCTATCTTCTTTTCATTATGCTTCATAACATATCAAGCTTACTAAATCAAATTTGTTTGATTTTTATTTTAAAAAATTAGTTAGTAAAAATTTATTTCAGAAAAAAGATGAATTTCATAAAAATAACAAAAATTATTGTTGATCAAAATCTATTAAATTGAATTAACTTTTTTGATAAATTACAATAATCAATATTCAATGACACCTAACACATCAAGTTCATGACTCCATGGTCCCCTTTGTAAGTCTTATCACATTTAGAACCACAAGCTTTTAATACCCAAACTTCAACTTTTAGCACTACATCACTAAAGACAACAATGATATATCAAATCACGTCTTCTACTCAATTTTTATGAATGCATTTGGTGAAGCAACTTGTTTTGATTGGCTGAGAGTGTATTGCCCTACAATTTCTAATGATCCATTTGTCCTTTTAGTTGAGTATCAACAAGGAGAGAAAGGTACATGTATAAAATGGTTTACACTAAGTCCTTTTAGCAAAGAACCAATAGAAGAGAGAGTACATGGGTACAGTGATTTATAGTAAGTCCTTTTAGCTAAAGACCAATAGGGGAAGAAGGTTACAAGCGCACAGTAGTTTACACTAAGGTTTTGCTTTGAATGAAGTTGGCATGAGTGAGTTAATCAATCACTTGTGGTTTAAATGTTTAAATTGACCACATTTTGGGATAAGATTGTTGCTTGCAAAATTTGCTTATTGCAAGGATATTCTTGTTGCCCTCTGTTGGTACAATGAGTAGACTACCTAAACTTGTACCTCATAGAATTGTCTTGTTCATTTTTTAAATTTAGCTTTCTTTCTTATTTTACATCATTTTCAACTTATTTTAATCCTTCTGACTCAATTCATAATTTTAATTTAAATAGAATTTTATTTAAGATAGCAATCCTATATTAACAGTGTCTATTTTCTTTTTGAGCATAGTTCAATTTGTTTTCTAACAATTCTATTATGCACTTTCCTTGCACTCATTGATTAGGACCATGTTTTATCACTTCATTCTTTCACATTCTTCATCAATGATTTTAGGGAATTGCTAACGCAACACTCTAAATTGCTAACGGGACACCCTTGGTGAGCATGAAATGTGATGTTTAATACTGATTTTTTTCTTTGGATCAAAATATTTGTTTTGCCTTTATCATTCAAAGGGTATACTAAAAAAATAGGTGTGCTTAAATTTGAAACTAAAAGTATAGGATTTTAAAATTACTCAAAGCAAAAATAAATCAAAAAATAGTATTGGTGCAATAATATTTCAACAAAAATTTGAATGTCATATTTTCTTTCAAGGAGACGGTAAGGGTTTGATTGAAAGAATGATGGACCACTTGAATAAATAAAAAATAGCACTAAATTATCATTGCATGCTCACAAGGGAGTCCCATTAGCAATTTAGGGTGTTATGTTAGCAATTTCCTAATTTTAATGCACAATATAGATATTGTTTGCAATTTTAACAATCAATAATTGTTGGCACTTGCTATGCTACGTATTCATCATCAAAAATGTATTAAGATTTTATATGTTAGCCCTAAAGGCCCAAGCCCTTTTTTTTGTGAAAATCACTCAAAATTGCCACTTTTGGAGGAGTGAGGAGAAATGCAATTTTCTTATTTTTTTTGGAAATCCAATTGGAAGATCTTGCCCTAGACTATGGGAGGTACTAGTGGGAAAAAATCAGCTCATTCTAGTTGTAGAGTGACATCTGAAGTGAAAACAAAAGTTTTTTTCCTTGCTGCCCAAAAATTTTAGAAGCTTGTGACGGCTCCTATATCAAAAAAATTGCTCTACGCAAAGTTGAGGTTTATTTTTCCCATGTAGAAGACCAAGTTAGGTAAATGTGAGAGAATTTTCAAATGAAACGGAGGTGTGGATCATACTTTGTAAAATCTTGCAATGCTGTAAGGCCATGACATTTGCATATACACTAGGCAAAATTGGAGGATTTATGTAAAATTCAAAAACCCAAAATACTTCAATCCAAATCGTAAAAACCAAGGAATCTTAGTCTACTACAACTTGCAAAAAAAAAAGTCAAAAAACAAATACATATAGAGCTCAAAAAAGTAAAGCAACAAGTTTTACAAGGGGGAAAAGGAATGGAGGTTTGGGAGTCCCATACCTACCTGCAAACTAAGACTTCTCATAACTTTCATCTCATCTATTAGAATTGAATGATTCAAAGCTTCCTAAATACACAAAAATTTAAAGAACCGATTTCAAAATTTTATTTAAAAAAGTTGCTATTTTTTTTGCTGCCCAATTCTCCCTTGTTTTTCAATTATTCATGCATAACTTCTTCAATAATTGTCGGAATGAAGGAAAAATTAGATTCCCATGTAGATCTTATAATTTTCCATCTTCAACAAAAGTTTCAGAAAATCGCGCAAAGTAGTTTAGCCATAGGTACCTACCCAAAATCCCATTTGTCCCCCAAAGGGACAATGGGCCTTTAGGAGTTAGATAGAATGCAAAGTAAAATTTTCAGTAAGTCTTCAAATTGTATCTATGCAATGATATCAAAAAGATTGGACATTTGATATCACAAATACTAGATATTGCATGTGTCCCATTATAAAGCTCCAAATTAGGTATAGTTCTTGTCCCTCTAAAAAACTCCCTTTTACTAATTTCAATAACTAAGAAAGCGTTTGTCATGTCCAATGATCTCATGGGGGCAAGTTAAGCAATTAGCAAGCATTCCTCTCCTAACGAGTTTGGCCTTGCCCATATGAGGTACCATTGTTGCTACTAATCTTTAAATCATCAATAATGAGGAGCTAGCAACATGTACAAATATGGTACCTTTTGCATGGAATTTGGGTGCCCAAACGGCAACATCAAAGTTAGAGATTTTGCACACATCTGGTAGATGGTATTTTGGTTCTAGAACGCATGTGTCATTAGTACAAAGACTAAAATAATGAGGAGCTGGCAGCATCACAAACAATGCAAAAATATGGTACTTTTTGTATGGAATTTGGGTGTCTAAACGGCAACATAAAAACTGGAGATTTTGCAAACATTTGGTAGGTGGTATATTGATTCTAGAATGCATTTGTCACTAGCATAATGACTAAAAATTCAATTAATCCCCCATATAGAATTTTTTGGAGCTTTATAATGGGATAGAGGGAGTATGTGATATTACAAAGGTGCTGATGTGATGTTATAGAAGTCATTGTAATTTTAGTAAAGACCAAAAACATGATATGACAAAGATTGCTGTGACTTTAGTAGTATGGTAATATCACAAAGACTAAAAATGTGATATTGCAAAAATCATTGTAATTTAGTAGTATGATATCACAAACTAGAGATGTGATGTTATAGAAATCAAGATGTGATATCACATAGCACCTCGTGATTTTGGTAGTATGATATCCCAAAGAATAGATATGTGATATTACAGAGGTCAAGATGTGATATTACAAAAGGCCTTGTGATTTTAGTAGTATAATTAATGATACCACAATACTCTCACACTACATCCATACAATATACAATCAATTACAAAGTTTCTATAATCTTTTACAAACAAGCTATATATATAGGTTTATAGACTTGATGCAATACACATATTACAAGGATACAATCAACAAATTGAGACTCAATTGAACCACAACCTATTTTTTAATATTTGTAGAATCACAAAGCATACAAAGCCAAGTGAAGCCTTGCACACCCAAAAGTAATTTCTTATGGAGCTGCAGACTTGGTAATTATAAATTTTCGAACCTAAAACTTAAAAAGTTTCGTTAGTTCACAACTTTTGTAGTCCTTCTCTATCCCTTTCAAAAATGCAATTTTCATTTTGAATTTTCACTTTCTTTTATATGTTTTATAAAAGTACCCATTCATACCAATATTTGAAAACTAAAAAAAATTATCAACAGTGTTTGGCAACAAACTTATTTTGGCAAAGTTCTTCAGGAGAACATTAATCTAGCAATCAAAAGGCCAAATAAGGTTATGAAAAAAAAGATAATTGAACACGCCACCCGGTATTGTGTTCATGGAGAGGAATTGTGGAACTACACGGTCTTCCCATGTACTTCCATTATTTCTAATCAAGTAGGGAAATCCTCAAAAACCGAGAGATATTAACACTTGAATGCTTGACTAGTCCCCATGACTACCCTGTTGCAATTGTTCTATAGTGCTTCACTGGGATGTGACACAATATAATATTATCCCCAAAAGATGCAAAAGTCAATAGTGCATGCTGCCTTCACAAAAATTGCAAAGGGCGTTTATAGATTAAAAAGAAGGACCTGCCGATAACCGAGGAGTGCTGAAAGAGAGAACCACCTGGACACCGGGAGTCCGGGACTGAAGAGCCCAGGGCCCGGGTACAGGGTAGCTGGGTCCAGGTCTCTAGGAGAGAATATCTGAAGTCCGTGTGTACGAGAGCGTGCCTCCCTGAGACCCGAACCAAGGGAAGTTAACTTATTAACTTATTTCTTGCTCGCCGTGCTTGAAAGCTTTAGTGGTGCTTGTAGTGGCGGTGATGCTGCTGGTTACCTTGGGTGCACAATTACAGCTCTGGGGTCGCAGAGTGCACAGCGCTGCTAAGCTTATTAACCCTTCTTACAAGACTGAAGTGCGAAGTTATTGCCGGGGCAGCAACGCACATTGCCTTCGTGTCGCCGAATTCCGTCCTGTAAGCTTAAGTCTCCACAGTCCACTCTCGTCGTCATGGCTGGCGGATGGCCTGGCCCTGGCAGCCTGTCCTTCCGCCTCTCCCATGCGCTCGGGGCTTCTTCGCTCCCCCGAGGCCCCCGCCGTGCTGTGCAGGGCGATGCAGGCCTGGCTGATGACGGCCTCCCTGCCAAGCCGCGTAAGTCTGCGCGCTTTCCTCTCAAGGCCGCTATCACGGCCAGCGTCTTGGCCACCACGGGCGACACCCTGGCGCAGCTTTTCGATCGTTACAAGCAGCGCAAGGCGCTCGAGAAGCAGCAGGCGCCCGCGCAGGGAATTCTGAAGGGTGTGGATGCCGCTTCTGCGCTTATAAATGAGGTGATTGGGTATTTATTTATTTGGCTTCTTCTGTGCTTGCTTAGTTTGCTATCTATGGCTTGGACGTCGGTCACTCGGGGCTTGCACGAGGTTAGGGTAGTGTGAACCAAATGGCATATTATTATTATATGCTTGCTATATGCGAGGGAGGGAGGGAGGGTTCGCGGCTTGCGGCGGAGATGATGGCGATCGATAGGCAGGTGTCGTTGGCTGTCTCGGTGTCGGAGCTAATTCGCAGCAAGGAACGTGGCAATAAGTGCTTTCCCCCCTCTGGTACATTGTTGCTTAGCCTACTCCCGCAGGGTTCACGTGAGAGTGCAGTGCTAGTGCGGAGATGGTGATTACCGTCAAAATATCAAATGCAAGAAATCTCCCTTCCCTCGCTTCATCCATTGTTTGAGGGCTTGTCTACAGAAATATGATGTGTGGTACGTGTGAAGGCTGCAGGTGGCGTGAGTCTGTGGGATCATGATTGGCTAAGAGCGGCTCGCATGGCTAGTTATGGATTCCTTATATACGGGCCATTGTCCCAGGTGTGGTATGAAGTTCTCGATCACTTTATGCCAGTCAAGAATCTGACGAACCTCTCCCTCAAGGTATTCATGGTGTTTTCCCGACAGCATCTCCGTCATTCTCTTCCTTTTCGTACTTTCACATCCAGACTTCTCACCTAAATCGCATGTATGCTCAGAGGCATGATGCTTTCCTAGATGCTCGACCGCGGATAAAGCGCACATGAATTTATTTAACCTGCTAGCCAGGAATGGATATGCGTGTAAGCAAGATTGGCTATCTTTGCCATTTGTTTCTTCGTGCTGGGAATCTGAGTTTGACCCACAAAGTTTGATCGTCTTTCATGCTAATAGTTGCTCATGTTTGAGATGCCGTATTCACAGGTGGCTGCCAACCAGGTGATATTGGGACCCATTGTTATCACGCTTGTTTTTGCATGGAACAAACTTTGGGAAGGCCGTTTGGAGCAACTTCCTGGGCTTTACCGCACTCGTGCGGTGCAGGCTCTTATGGATGGTATGTGTGTTCAAGTTTGAAGTATTTTAGCCCTCTATTACGGACGCCTGCGTCCATGACCAAGATTTGCGACAATACACTCGTCACGAAGTTATGTTATGCTTCATGTATGTCATGTTTTGCTTCATACTGCATTCTGCTTTACCGCTAATATTCCATCTTCCATGAGCAGGTTGGAAGTTCTGGATACCAGCAAGCGTCCTCAATTTTGGGTAGTTTCACGCTCTTTCTTTATTTCCAATTCCAGGATCTCAGCATGCATTCATCGCTGCTTAAACTTGAGAAATAGTACGAGTCAAGATGTGGCTTCTTCTTATCGCTGTGACAGACACTCTTCCGCTAATACATCGAATCGGATGTCTTGCAGTTTAGTTCCCCTACAGGCACGAGTGGCGTTCATGTCATCCTGTTCCATCTTTTGGAATTTTTATCTTTCAAATACCATGACTGCAAGCAAGGCGATAGCCTTACCTACAAGCAAGTCGGAGTAGCTCATCGCATCGTTTCTGCCACTTTTACCACCAGAGGAACTTAAAACTGTTCCTTCTGTGTCTGCTTTCTGTCTGCTGGACCAATTAGTATCCTAGTTCATTGATTTGTCAAGTATTGGAGTTGGCTTTTGTAGCACCAGGGAACGGAGTATTACTTTTCCAGCAGACAGAATTTTCCCTGCCCACCAGGAGGGAGAACATGAAGCTCATTGGCTCACTTGAGTATCAACAATTGGAGGAACCTGCAATTGCCTGTTTACCTTGCTGAACTTCAAAATTCAATAAAAGTTATAGTAAGAAGCTTTTTGCCATTTTCTTAGGCTCTGTTGCTTGCAATAGGAACATTAAGATGGAGTTCTCTCTGGGGGTTGGTGCCATTTTATAGCTGTGGTGCAGCTGTAATGACTGGTGCATTTGTGGTAATGCAAAGTTCGAGGATTGGATTGTGTTTGCTTAGACAATTTGCAGACCAGACCTAGAAAGGCGAATTATATCGGAATACTACATTTGTTAACCCCTAAATGCCCAAGCAACCAGATTTGGGTCTTTACAAAACTTTGACGATGAATGATACCTTCTCAAATCATTATTTTCAGTTTTTTTTTTCAATATTTTTTTTCAATATAAGTTTGTTTTAAAGTCTACTTTCAACATCAAAAATCTGATTTTGAAAATGAAAGATGATTGTCCTACTCAAGATTTTGTATAAGGGTGACCACTGCAATCTTAAGTTTTCTAGTGTTGGAAGATCTTGAAAATGAACCTCAAATACACTAGAGCTTGGAGAAAAATCCACATTAGAAATCCATTTAAAAAAAATGTAGGAGTACATTTTTAAAACCGTAAATTAATTAGAGTTAGACATGTAATGACCTTAAACCTCATATTTTTCTTGGTAACCAATTTTTTAGGTTTTACATGTGAAATGAGGATTAGAAGACTTTAAGTCACTTTTGCAATTTTAACACCCTCATGTTAAAATGTTATAATCTTTCAAATTATAAGTGATATTGTCGTGTTTTTTTTTTTTATGTAATCTCTAACCTGTTTAGTTTAAATTTGTTCGGTTACAATTGAAAAAAACTTGATGGAATTTATGAAAAGGTTGATTGATTGTTCAATTTCATGAAAAGTCCAAAAAGCTCAGATAGGGATTGGGCATTTAAGGGTTAAAGGCTTGTCGCAATTCCAGAGTATCCGTCCTGGTGTGCTGTGAATCTGACACCTCACGCGAGAAACGAAGGGCAAGACTCGCACGTTCGGGGCAGCATTTGTGGGACCCCACCGTAGCCTTCCATGTGGGCTGCAGTTGTTACTTGCTGCGTTGGCTCAGCCGAGCTGGAGGTTGTGACTCATTTCACAAGCCTGTGTATCGTTCTTTCAATATGGGGAACGAGGTTTGAACGTACTTGAGGGGCTCCCTTAAAAAGGACGGAGCTACTATAGCTACAATAATGTATATTGGCATTTGTTACCAATAAAAAGTTTTAATTTGGGATCTTGACTACCTCACTACAACATCATTGATTTATATTCTAACTTCTTTGTTGACCTCAAATGTAATAAAGGTGTGAATGTACTCCAAATATAAAAAATATATACTATATTGTACTGGTCGCAAAGGGCTATTCCAAAAATTAATGTGGATAAGCCAATTCAAAAGTTAGTGCGTGAAATTACGTGAAACCTAAATGTTGTCTTGACTGGTGTTATTTTATAAAACCTGCCAAGGATTTGAGCCAGGTCTAGGAAGAACTAACCGCTAGTTTAATGCTAGCCAATCAAAATGAGAAAAAAACGTTTGCAATTTTTAAACTTTGGCTAAAAACCGATCAAAAATCTTTTAAAAATTTACTTATTTAATGAAATAGAGAAAATAACCGATAGAGCTCCTTGATAAACCGGTTCAATACATGAAGGAAATCTACCGAAAAATCTCAAATATTTCCCGGACCTTGGACTTGACCATAGGATTTGCCCATTGACCTGATTCTGGTGGGACAGTCAGCAGACCTTGGCCAAATCAAAAGCCGTTGCAACTAAATTGATGCTCTTATCTTGTTATCTTATCTCGTTAGTAGAACGACTCGTTAATCTTGTCAAGCCAAGCGGAGGATTTTTCAGAACCATTTTATCAGAAACACTTCAATTTGCATGCATATTCTACTTACATTACATATAAAAAATTCCAGGATATCCCGCCTTATCAAACGTTGAACCTAGCATCAAGTGTCCAACGTGCATTGAAAATCTACCCGGAGCAGGCAGAATCATAAATTCATTATGGACGAAGTACATATCTTCATGGTCAGCCACCAAATCCACGCACTAACAACTTGGACCAACTCGTGCCCTGAATCTTAAAACTAAGTTCTTATGAAATCTCCTCAAGACAAGAACAGGGGATCACAACTCACAAGTTCCTAAAAAAATCAAGTGAAAAGAAATACAGTAGTACCTGGCTAAGATGAACCTGTGTAAGAAAAATGCTTGGATAAGATCACTGTCCCTCACATGGAAGTAGCCCATCAGTATTGGGGAGCTGCAAGGGGTATTTGGCTACGATGAATGCTCTCTTAAGATGAAATGAATATTCTGTCCGGATACCTTCATCTTAGCCAGGCAATACTGTAAGGACTATGTAACTGCAACAGCTGCCAACATACAGTTTAGTTGTTCTCTCCTATTCGTAGTTTTCAACAGAATGTGCAGCGATAAAATATACGACATACCTACAAAGTCAGCAATTCCTGTAAAGTCATTATCTTACAAGCATCCAGCCTTCCCAGTAAGCAAGCACTTTTGAAAAACAGACCAACCAAATAACACGTTCACATTACTTTTTCACACCTAATCCAACCATTGCAAGTTACAAATACAGAAGTTCTACTAGAAAAACACATATGCCTGAATTTTCAGTACCACTAGATTCAAAAGTTCAAGCTATTACTTCATTGTTTTACTCCCTCTCACCACCACTCTTCGTTCTATCAGATCCCCGGTCTTTGCGATCACGATCTCGACTCCGTTCCCTCCGGGGTCTTTTCTCGTTGCGATCTTTCTTGTGACGTCCCTCCTTCGTGTCATGACTAACATCCCTTCCAGGTCTTCCCTCATCACGATCCTTCTTCTGACGTCCGGCATCAGCTTCTTCACTACCATCCCTTCGCGACCTCCTCTCATCACGATCCTTCCTGCGATGTCTTTCATTGACGTCATCACTGGCATTCTTCTTCGGTCGTTTGTTCTCGTCTTTATTCTCTCTACGGTCTTCAAAATCAACATCTTCAACATCTCGATTCTTCTCTACTCTGCTGTATGTGTGGTCCTTACGGTGTCGGCTCCTACTGTGTTTGTGGCCAGAATCAGTGTCCTCACTGGAGGGAACGACATCAGGTGAACCCTGTGTACGTCGAGACCTATGTTTACGACTTGAATTCTTCCTATCGTCTGAACGCTTATGCTTCCGGTGCTTCTTCTTGTCTCGTGAATCGTCTGAGCTCTCATCGCTAGTCTCAGAGTAAACATGCCTCCTCTTTTTAGAGTTTCTTGACTTCCTTTCTGAAGGTTTTGATTTCTTGGATTCTAGCCTTCTCCGGTCAACGACAGAGGCCTTCCCTGCTTTCTTAACTCTCCCCAACTTTGCCAGGGCTCTTTCCATTTCCGAGTCCTCGTCACTGTCAGATATTTCCGATTCCTCCGAAGACGAAGATGCCGCGCCCAGATTTCCCGCCCCTTCGAACTTCGCACCACTTCTTTCCCTCTCTAGAGCTGCAACTGCTGCCGCTGCCGCTTCTTCTTTAGCAGTAAGAAAATTTCTGCACTGGAAAGTAAGATGACCTACTCGTCCACACTTTTGGCAAGAACCTCGTGCCTCATCTGCGTTTGATCCCGTCAGGCGCGCCAACGCCAAAAGGCCTGAAGAAAACAAAGATGCACATTGTTAAGCTACGCCAGCCTAAATATGTAAATAACACCAGCACGAGCTAGAAAGTATCATCAAGACCTGTGATGCCAGCACGATGCGTTGATTTCTGAAGCCTTTTTAAGCGTGCAAGCAAAAACATTCGTAGACAACCAGGGAGAAAATATAATGTTGAATCCGGGTCTAAACATTCGACTATCGGCTAAACAATGCAGCAAAGGAACAGCATTATGAACCAAAACAGACAGCATGAGAGAGTCGGAAGCAGCAGAGGTCCACAAATGGACTAATGCCGAGACCCAAGAGGGTCAACTTTGAATATTTCACAGTCTACTTCTTTGCCTCGCTATCACCTGATAATCGATAATCGATAATCGATAATCGATAATCGATAATCAATAAAAGCTTCGATACACAAAGCAACTGAAAGAATAGGGTAGCAAGATATACTTTCTGACCTTGAAAAGAATCGTATGCATTTTGCTCATCAGTAGCAGTTGCACCGCCTCCAGTAGTTAGATCCGGTGCGCCCCGGTCATCCTGACGTTGCACTTTGTCCGGTGCATATGGATCGTACCCAATGGCACTCTGCCAGATTCCATGAGTTTGAAGAGCTGCACTTGAATGAACCCGATTGTTTGCGGGCATGCGCACCCGGCCTGCCGTAGCCGGCATCTTGCTTCTTTCAAAAATTCGCTAACCCTCTAAGCTCAACAAAGCCACAAACAGTTGCCACAAATATACTCAGAACTATCAACAGAAAGAAAATCACTCGAGTAGTTACAGCATAACCCAGTCTACTTCCTGCGACACCGCCCCCAACGTAAGCTTACGTCGATTGAAAAAAGCTTGAAAGACTTCTTAAAACCCTACTCAAACCCTAAAAATCGAACCACAATGATCATGAGTTTCCAACACAAGAGCCCTGATTCCCCGAATTAAATAAGAGCATGAACAATTTGAACATTTGTTGGCACTGAGCCGCAGAGGAGGAAGCTTTGCATCGTCAGAAGCCACCATGAGAAAAAGTTTAGTTTGAGTAGATAACTCACTCGAAAAGCGAGCCGCTACAGGGACATAACTTAGCGTACCTGCTTGTTCTCCTTGGCTTTGTTCTTAACTTTGACGCTCCTCTCGTCGCGTGCTCGTTGCGTGCGTACCTACTTGTTCTCCTTGGCTTTATCCTGACCCTAAAGCTCCTCTCGCATAGCATATGTACCGGAACTCCTACGCAGGTCGCGACGCGCATCGAGAGACTCACAAGCCGGTCGTCAGTGTTGACTGGCAGTCGCGGCGCGATTCGGAAGCCACAATCTGGTGGCGGTGCGTACGTGCTTGGTCTGCTGCGTAACCCTAAAGCTCCTCTCGTAGCGTGCGCACCTCCTTGTTGCCCTGGGCTTCGCTTTGCTACAAACCCTCAACCTCAACCTCACCAGCAGCGTGGACAGGGTGAAGACTAGTGGTGACTAGTGACCGGTGAACTGACCCTTTCAGTGCCCCCCTGGCCCCTGCCTGCCTGGATGAATGGGGTCGGAAAACTCGGTCAACAGCTTTCATTCTGAGTTTGTGGTATGGGGCCAGGGTGAATAAGCTTCTTAGCATTTTCACATTTCAAAATTTATGAGAGTTTGGAAATCTAACTTACTATCAGGAGAGTAGATTTGGGAATTTTTATTTCATATATGGATTCAACGATTCTGATTAGGTCTAGAGGATACACCTAAACAACATCAAAATATAGGACAAATTCCAACTTTTTCCATTATTTGTAAAAAAGTGAAATTTTTTCATCTTGGCTTGCAAATATAAACATGTCATTGTCAAAGCCACTTGCCCTTCATTGAAGTGGGTGCCGATGAGGGGTCAGCTCTCCCAAGCCCCTTAAAGTGCCCCTGAATTTTAGAAGTTTCAAATAAACCAAACTATATACCATGATCTCTATTGTTCAATACTTATGATCTTTATTGTTCACTCCTTTTATTAGTGGTTAACAATTGAACCAGTAGTTTTTATTCTCGACAAGGAAGTTCTAGTCCTTTTCTTGATTGTTGATTTGTCTTTTTTGTAAGGAAAGAAAATCATGGATTTTTCGTATATTGTTTTAAAATTTTGAAACTTTATTTTAGTTATGATAAATAAATAAATACACTTGTGAAAATTTTGTTTGTGATACCTTTAGTTCTGAAAGAATAAAGTAGGGATTTTCAAAATCTATTTTTTTTAAAGAAAAACAAACATAGTCCTTTTAGAAAATAGATTTACACAATAGTATTACTTTCTTTTTTTTATTAGTTTTGAAGGGATTTGAACCCTTGGGTTCATGGTTTAGAACCATACGCTCTAATCCCGTGAGTTGCAAAATCTTTAGGTTAATTAGACAAGAAAGTTAAACAAAAAATGATTGCAAGTTTGCAAAAATGGATTAATAAAATCAGTTACCCCACAATTTGTCAAGATTATACATTGCTGCTAGTTTTAAAAAATGGTTTCAAATACTATTTTTATGTAGCCAATAGCATAAAGCTAAAATCTAAGTTGCATATACGTATGATAAAATGTAAACAAGTAACAAGTTTGGTGACTAAATAAACAAAAATAATGTCATAAGAGCAATCAAATTCTAGTAGCAACAAACTAAATTAACGTTATTTTCTTATTGTCTATTTTCATTTTATGGTGTATTTTTTTCCTAGAAACAAACGTAAATTTAATGTCTTTATAACAGAATACAATCTTAATCATTTGAGAAACAAAATGATTTCTGAACATATAAAAATGCAAAAGAATAAAGTAAAACCAAATTTACTGAATTCCAGGAAGACAATGATTTCCAAATTTTTACTAACTTTATGCAAATCAGCTTCAAAAAAGGATTCTATTCACTATCTTTAAGATGTGCATTAATTTGAAAATCCCATAAAGTAATTGATTAATATTTTATGTCTCATGACCAAGGGTATGTAAGATTGTTGACATATTTAGGTTTATTTAGTGCTTCAATGTTAGGTTGAACACTTCAAGCACATTTTCATGTGTAGTTGCCTCACTGCCCAAGGGGACCAAAACTGTTCACCTCTGCATTTCAATTTGGAAATAATTAACTTTTCTTGAAGATTAATTTTAGCGGTTATTTTTAAATTAGTTTGATTGAAATCTTGTTTTATTATCAAAAATCTAATTTCGAAAATAATTGATCATGATTTGTCTATTCAAGATTTTGTGCAAGGGTATTCATTGCAAATCTTCACTTTCTAGTGTTGAGAGCTCTTGGAAATGAGCCTCAAGTACACTAGAACTTGGAGAAACAATCACATTAGAAACTTAATTTAAAAAATTGTAGAGTAGATTTTAAGAAGCCGTAAATTGATTAGGGTTACACATGTTGTCCTTTACATACTTTTTTTTTATACCCTCAATTTTAAATTTGAGATATGAAAAGAGGGTTGAAAGACTTCAAATCACTTTCACAATTTTAACACCCACATGATAAAATCTTATAATCTTTCAATCCATAAATGATATTGTTGTGTTTTCTTTTCCTATGTGATCTCTAATAAATCTAGTTTGAATTTGTACAATTACAATTTAAAAGAAATTGATACAACTTATCAAAATGTTGCCATTATATTCATTCAAGAGCAGATTTTGAGATACTTGAGAAAATCCATGGGCATTGAGGGGTTAAGTTGGCCAAGATTCAAAGAATATATCAAAATTGATAAAGCATATTTCTACAATTGCAAATAAAGATTTCATTGCTTGCATGTGAGCAAGGGGAAATAAGTGAACAAGGAGGATTGCCTTGCTATTAACAAAATCTAAAATGTAGTGACATACATGATTCATTGATATCAAACCTTCAATTGAGTCCTACACGTGGAAGTTTGATCCAAATTAGATGCATGATATATTGTTGGAATACTCATGATAAGCACCTTTCCATTAATATATTATTAATCCCATTTGAAGAAAAAAATTACAATTTTCTTTATGTGTTACAGCAAGTTACATATATGAGGTAACCTTATACAAAAGTCAAATCCAACTACCAAAATTGATCATTCCACAATCAACCAAGACTCTTGAGAAATAAGACTCTTGAGAAATAATGATTTCTCCTTGAAACATGCCAATCAAGTTTGTCAATTCTTCTTTTACAAAATAAAGTACACTTCCATGCATTGGTAGTGGTCCACTATTTGTTTAGACTTTACCAAAATCTGTTTGTAGTTGGTCCTAATTTAACTCAAATTCATACATATACAGTATATATGTGTGGCTTTAGAAGCATGAAGGGCACATGGAGAGCAAGGAAAGGGCCACCCCATTCATTCAAGGAAAGGAAAGGTGATCACTTAAGCTTAGTGGTCGTCGTCGTTGGTCGGCGTCCACGTCCAGCAGCAGCAGCAGCGCCCGTCGTTCTGCGGAGATTTCACTGATTTCACTGCACCACAGGACGCCACCTGCGCTCACATGTCGGCAATCTCACATTCGATGCTGCTCATCATTTGGCTCCGCTTGTGGTTCCAGATATTCGTATGTGCATGATTCAAGCTGCAAGTCGGCATCCCACTGAAGGTATTGAAGGTTCTCGACTCAATTCAGCAGCACACTGTCTGTCACTGGCTTTCCGCAGCAGGAGCGCACTCTGGGTGTCCTTTTAAGGTACCAACAACACCCTTTCATCGCATGGACGACTTCCTTTCACTCTTTACTTTGATTACTCAGTTACTCCTTTCGAGATTTTGAAACCCGCCGACTTATTCAATTCTCCAATTCTCGTTTTGCCACATACAGGAGGGGGCGGATTTGGAGCAACATGGTAAGCGTAGCGGCGTCGACGCCTCAATGTGGCCTCTCCGCCCCCACATTCCACTCGCGCACAATTAGCAGGGCCCACTTTGTGCAGGCTCTCTTGCCCAATTCGCAGCAGCGCTTTTTCTTTGGCAGTGGCAGCGGCAGCGGCTACTTAACGGGTGTGGGGTTTGGGCTGAAAGGCGATAAGCTTAATGGCATTGGGGTGAAGGCGGCGAGGCCGCACGGCAGCAAGTCTGAAGGCCTGCGAGGTGCGTTGTTCCCATTTGAGCAGGCTAAGAAGGACAAGGAAGTGGTGAAGAAGGAGCTCTTGGACGCCATAGCTCCGTTGCAGAGAGGCGCCGAGGCCAGCGACGAGGACATTGCCCGCGTGGACAAGGTCTGTTGTGGATCCACGTACAGTTCCCAGGACAAATTTGAGATTAACTACTGTGTTTGAATTTAAACTTGGAGTCGTAGAATTTGATATTTTGAGTCAGAATAATGTAAAATATTGCAGTGGGAGAAATTTATTTAACTTATGATATGGCCGGCGGTTCTCACGTACAAAAATCCGACCGATAAACGTCAGACTGGCAGGCATGCAGGTGTAGAGTAGAGTTCGAGCAACGGGTCGAGCTTCTCAGGGCCAATCTGGTGTTATCCCTAAACGGGCTTTGAGTGAGTGTTTGGTGGGCTCATTCAGATTGCGCGAGAGCTGGAAGCCTTGAACCCCACTAAGGAACCTCTCAAGTCGCCATTTTTGAACGGAAAATGGGAACTCCTCTACACTACTTCTTCTAGTATTTTGAAGAAGGAGGTAATTATGGTGTCGAGGTCTGCTCTCTATATTGTAGCAACAATCTCTTTTGCTTGTATGTATGTATCTAGGAGATTCTCAGCATGCTCAAATTGAACTCGCAGATACTTTGGGGTATCATTTTCCTGATCTATACAGAAGAAAATTGCCACTTGCTTGTCGTTGACGTGATGCTGTTGAGATGAGATTCTTCTTCTTTCTGAAACATTGCAAGTTTTTCCTTCTTTGGGATGTCTGCAGAGGTTCAAATTTCTGAGACCTAATGGTGCTATCTATCAAGCCATCAATGCCGACACTCTGAGAGCACAAAACCTGGAAACGTGGCCTTATTTCAATCAAGTAAGTAAAATGGACAACGTCCAAGCAAGAAGGCGCTTTTCCGTTTGGATGCTAGTGTTGTTCTACTACTAGGAATGAAAATACTGTTAGATAATTCTAAATCTCACTTTCTTATTGAACTCTTAAGGTGTGATTGGATCTGGCGTTGTATTATTTGTCGTGTGTGTTGCAGCCTTATTGTTGATAGTGGGCGTTGAAATTATTTAGTTTTATCTTATACTTGTGTCGTGGTGCAGGTCACAGCAAACTTAGAACCTGTCAACTCGAAGAAAGTAATCGTTAAGTTTGATTTCTTTAAAATTGGTGGATTGGTACGTGTGTTTCTTGTTGTGCACGCCCCTCTCTTTTTCCTGGGTATGGATGTTTTCTAACATCGTCCAGCTTTCGTGACGGAATGTTTTCTTTTGGCCGTGTCGTCGATACGAGCAATTATGGCATCCCTGAGTAATTTTGTGGCGATCTCTCGCAGATTAGCGTCAAGGTACCAGGGCGGGCTCGAGGAGAGCTTGAGATTACATATTTGGACGATGAATTGCGGTAAGTGCAGAACATGAAGATTCGCTCTTACTACTGATTGTGACGCTCCTTGTTATATAAAGTGTTAATCCATTACTGAGCTGTGACAACTGAAGCGAAGATGCACTATTTTGTACTGGAAAAGCTGCATTTCTGATTGTACCCGTTTGTAGGTGAGGAATACTGCAATGTTGTCATGAATGCGACTGCGCATTTGAACCGCAAGCTGCATCGGTTACTTGTGTGCTGTTTTTAACTGACTGCTGCTGGTGTTATGAAATGTATGACAGAGTCTCCCGAGGAGATAGAGGAAACTTGTTTGTGCTGATCATGGACGAGCCCAGCTACAGAGTTCCTGTTTGAGTCCTGGCCTAGTTTTCCATCTAAATTCTTTTTCATAGATGGTAATGTTGAGTGTTCTTATTTCACGATGATGCTTGGACGCACGCAAACGAAGATATGTTATCTCTCTTAATGGATTAAGTGAAGAGCTTCACCGTTTGAAATTATTGTGTTAGTTTTCAAAATTTACTCTTGTCCTCACTTGTGATAGGTGTGTGCATGGTTCGATGCATTTTTTATTTTTTTATCTGCGCTTTTATGGATATATCTCCAAGACCTTTTTTATGGGCAAGACCCGTAAAATTGAAACTTCGAGGACCCATATAGGTCCAGTTCCAAACATCCCTGACATCGTTTATGAGCTAATTGAAAGGTAGCCAGCCAGCTTACTAGATTCCATGAGAATCCACGAGAAGCAACTGCAGCCTATCAACAGCCTTGCATAAAATGTCTGAAAATAATCGGTGTTTAGTGTGCCGGTAGCCCACATGCCCAAACTAGAATGTCAGAAGCTCACTCGAATGCACGAGAGAGTGTGAAACTTGGAGAGTGTAAGCCTAGTATTTTAAAACCATGAAGATCAACCGACCTCCAATTCATTTGGGGAGAATTTTGCTTGCTGAGTCTCAACTGATTAGATGTAAATCATTACGTTAGCATTGACAACCAGTTATTGGATGTTTGGATCTCAATCCATAATCTCAAACCTGTGAAATTGCCACTATTATATTGCCCACAAGTTTGGGCCACTGGACCACTCTGTCTTATGTTACATTATAATATCGCACCTTGAACCTGAACCAGGTAAATCAAGAATAGTCAGATTTTGGGTAGTTGTGACTGAACTACGGAAACTACGCTTGTTGTGAAAAAAAACGAAACAATTTTGCCTAGTAAAATCCGGAGTAGCAAGCCATGTGGCAAGATGGCAAGCTGTGTGAATTCAATTTCTCTTGAAACTTTGCTAACATAATTCGTGGGCATTTCTGAACTTGATATTCGGCCGTAACAACACCATTGTTTTTGGAAGTGACACAATCCTTGTTCTTCACCAAACAGTATGCTGCTTCACAGTACAGTACCAGGCAAGCAGTACAGTACCAGGCAAGCATGAATTGTCTGGTGCCTTGCTGCAGTTCCAAGAACTTCCCATAATATATAGCAAAATTGAGATTTTGTTGTTTTGAATCATAGAGATTGATTCTTATGCAATCCCAACCAAGCATACCAAATTTTGATTCCAAAAAACCAAAACCCTATTTTTGGTGAATTATTTTGTATTAAATTCATGATTTTACATGAAAATTGATTGAAGAGAATTGGCAATGAATTTTTTAAATTTGATTGCATGGATATGTTGGAAACATCCATACACACATTTTCCCTTCTAAAAAGAACCCCCTTAAGTAACAAAATTATGATCAACAAAGAGTTCAATGTGAGGTGAATTCTTTTTTAAATAGATATTTCTTTATGTTAATCAATTTTTGTTATTTGATTTATACATTATGACTAAGTTTGTACCTTTGAACATGACAATATGTTTACTTAGCCAAAAACCACTTAAAAAATAGAAATATCTACTTTACAAATTTTGGTCCTACTACAACCCACATTGGACTCTTTGTTGATCATAATTTTGTTACTTAAGGGGGTTCTTTTTAGAAGGGAAAATGTGTGTATGGATGTTTCCAACATATCCATGCAATCAAATTTAAAAAATTCATTGCCAATTCTCTTCAATCAATTTTCATGTAAAATCATGAATTTAATACAAAATAATTCACCAAAAATAGGGTTTTGGCTTTTTGGAATCAAAATTTGGTATGCTTGGTTGGGATTGCATAAGAATCAATCTCTATGATTCAAAACAACAAAATCTCAATTTTGCTATATATTATGGGAAGTTCTTAGAACTGCAGCAAGGCACCGGACAATTCATACTTGCATGGTACTGTACAGTGACCCTCAATATGTTTACGTTCGGGCTCAATTTGCCCTTCAAAGAACTTAGGTTAAAGTAGAGTATAATTTGCATTTTTAAAACTTGAATCATGGTTTTGTAATTCTTATGCACTCTCAATCAGGCATACCAAATTTTAGTTCCAAAAAATCAAAATCCCATTTTTGGTCAATTGTTTTGTATAAAAATCACGGTTTTACATGAAAACTAATTGAAGAAAATTGGTGATGAATTTTTGAGATTTGATTGCATGGGTATGTAGGAAACATTCATATACACCCTTTTCATGTTGAGAAAATGTCATTAACACAAACATGATCTCCAAAGAAATCAATGTCAAATCAACATGAGGTGTGGTAGGACCTCAATTTGTAAAACAAATATCTCTATTTTTTAACTAGCTTTTGGTTAAGTGAACATATTGTCATGCTCATAGGTACAAATTTAGTCATGGCATATGAGTTAAGTAGCAAAATATGACTAAAATAAAGAAAAGTCTATTTTACAAATTGTAGTCCTATCACACCTCATGTTGATTTGACATTGATTTCTTTGTAAATCATGTTTGTGTTACTTAACCCCTAAAGGACCAAGCCATTTTTTCTGTGAAAAATATAGAAAACTGCCACTTTTGGGGTAGCAAGTACAATGGTAAGAAAAAAGTTTTTTACAAGAATCTAACCATAAGATCTTACAGTAGACTCCAAGAGACACACGTGGTAAAAAATTCAGCTCAATCTACACGAAAATGAGTGAGATATTTACATTTGAATTGCGGAAATGAGTTTTTTTTTATGCTGCCCAAAAATTTCAAAAGGCTTTGACCACTCTTAGATCAAAAAAATTACTCTACACAAAGTTGAGGATTATTTTTCCTATGTAGGAGACCAAGTTAGGTATGTGTGGGAGAATTTTTGAATCAATTGGAACTATACAACACATGGGAAAAAATAGTAAGTAAAAAGAAGTAGAGAATGAGTCGAAACACTAAATTGTCAAGAATTTAATTGTAAAAAAGAAAAATGCAAATCCCAACAATTAGAATGTTGTGATAAACAATCTACATCATTTGGTTTTGTTTTTTTTTTTCCATAATATTGAAAATTGAGTAAAATAAAGGACTTCAAAGTTTATTTTAGAGTAGAGAATCTAGAATTGCCCGCAAACAAAAATCCCTCATAACTTTCATCTCATGTATCAAAATTGAATGATTCAAAGCTCCCCACATTTATATATATGTCTAAAGAACCTATTTCAGAATTTTATTTGAAAAAAATGAAATTTTTAAAGAAGTTTTTGGCTGTCCCTCAAACACCATTTTCCATAAATTCATGCATAACTTCTTCATCAAATGTCGGAATGAAGAAAAAATTAGATGCCCACGTAGATCTTTGAATTCCCCACCTTCAATAAAAGTTTCAGAAAATCACAAAAAGTAGATTAGCCATAGATACATGCCCAAAATCCCATTTGTCCCCCGAGGGGACTTTGGTCCTTTAGGGATTAATGACATTTTTTCAACATAGAAAGGGTGTATATGAATGTTTCCTACATACCCATGCAATCAAATCTCAAAAATTCATCACCAATTTTCTTCAATTAGTTTTCATGTAAAACCGTGATTTTTATACAAAACAATTGACCAAAAATGGGATTTTGATTTTTTGGAACTAAAATTTGGTATGCCTGATTGAGAGTGCATAAGAATTACAAAACCATGATTCAAGTTTTAAAAATGCAAATTATACTCTATTTTAACCAAAGTTCTTTGAAGGGCAAATTGAGCCCGAATGTAAACGTACTGAGGGGTATAGTACAGTATTGTACAATACCCAAAAGAAAGAGTACATAAGTCCCTCTCATGGCATTCATAAAAGTTGGTATACCAAAGAATACAATTGGCATTTTATCCTCAGATTTTTTGTATGTGATTCTTGTGCAATCATGACCAAGCATACCAAATTTCAAATTACTGAAAATCAAAATTCTATTTTTGGTATGAAAAATTGGGTCAAAATCATGGTTTTATAAGAAAGTTGATTAAAATACATTGGTGATGAATTTTTGAGATTTGATTGCATGTATATGTAGGAGACATCCATACACACATCTTTCTTTCAAACAAACATTTCCAAAAAAATTCAAAATTCCTTCTATAGAGATTTTAATGTTAGGGTGATCATGACCAAATTTAGTAAAAAACAAATGTCTTCATGGAAATTAGTTTTTGTTATTTGACTCATACATTGTGATTAAGTTTGTACCTTTAAACATGATGATATGTTTATTTTGCCAAAAACTAGTTTATTTATAGTATGAACTTCTTTGAATTCTATAAGAGGGACCTATGTACTCTTTCTTTAGGGTATTGTACAGTATCAGGCAAGCATGAATTGTCCAATGCCTTGGTGCAGTTCAAAGAACTTTGCAAGATACATAGCAAAATTGGGATTTTGTTGTTTTGAATCATAGGGATTGATTCTTATGCAATCCCAACCAAGCATACCAAATTCTGATTCCAAAAAACCAAAACCCTATTTTTGGTGAATTTATTTGTATTAAATTCATGATTTTACATGAAAATTGATTGAAGAAAACTGGTGATAAATTTTTGAGATTCAATTGCATGGATGTGCAGGGAACATCTACATGCACCTTTTTCATGTTAAAACATATACCTCCAAGTAACAAGATTTTGATTGACAAAGTGTTCAATGTGGGTTGTAGTAGGACCAAAATTTGTAAAATAGATATTTTTGTTTTTAAACTATCTTTTGGCTAAGTAAACATATTGTCATGTTCAAAGGTACAAATTTAGTCATAGTGTATGAGTCAAGTAACAAAATTTGATTATCATGAAGAAACATTTACTTTACAAAATTTGAACATGTTCATCCCAACATTGAAATCATTATAAAAGGAACTTAGGAACATTTTTTGAAAATACTTATTAGAAGGATGTGCGTATGGATGCCTACACATCCGTGCTATTGAATCTCAAAAGTTCATCACCAATTTTCTTCAATCAATATTCATGTAAAATCATGAATTTAATACAAATTAATTCATCAAAAATAGGGTTTTGGTTTTTTGGAATCAAAATTTGGTATGCTTGGTTGGGATTGCATAAGAATCAATCTCTATGATTCAAAACAACAAAATCCCCTTTTTGCTATGTATCATGCAAAGTTCTTTGAACTGCACCAAGGCACCGGACAATTCATGCTTGTTTAATACTGTACAACAGTACCAGAAAGAAAGAGTACATAAGTCCCTCTCATGACATTCAAAAAAGTTGGTATAATAAAGAACATAATTGGCATTTTATCCTCAAGGTTTTTGTATGTGATCCTCATGCAATTATGATCAAGCATACCAAATTTTTGTTACTAAAATCAAAATCCTATTCTTGGTAAATTAATTTGTGTCAAAATCATAGTTTTACAAGAAAGAAGATTAAAAATCATTGATGATGAATATTTGAGATTTGATTGCATAGATATGTAGGAGAAATCCATACGCACATCTTCCTTTCAAACAAACATTTCCAAAAAGTTTCAAAATTCCCTCTATAGAGCTTTTAATGTTAGGATGATCATGACCAAATTTAGTAAAATATATATTTCTTTATGGAATTTAGTTTTTGTTATTTGACTCATACATTGTGATTAATTTTGTACCTTTAGACATAATGGTATGTTTATTTTGCAAAAAACTAAATTTCATGAAGAAACATGTATCTTACTAAATTGGTCATGATTGCCATAACATTAAAATTTGTATAGAAGGAATTCTAAAACTTTTTGAAAATTTTTGTTTGAAAGGAAGATGTGCGTATGGATGTCTCCTACATATCCAAGCAATCAAATCTCAAATATTCATGTTTTTTAATCTACTTTCTTGTAAATCCATGATTTTGACACTAAGTAATTTACCAAAAATAGGATTTTGATTTTAGTAACAGAAATTTGGTATGCTTGACTAGGATTGCATGAGGATTACATGTAATAAATGTGAGATTAAAATGCCCATTATGCTATTCATGGTACAAACTTCTTTGAATCCCATAAGAGGGACTAACATACTCTTTCTTTAGGGTACTATAAAGAAAGTCTGCGTAGTCCCTCTTGCGGCATTCACAAGAAGTTTGTTGTATGTTATATAGTGTAATGGGCATGTCATTCTCATATTGTCAATATTTGATTCTCATGCAATCTCAATCAAGTATACCAAATTCCAGGTACTAAAAATAAAAATCCTATTTTTGGTGAATTATTTTACTTAAAATTCTGGGTTTTACATGATAATTGTTTAAAAACAACAGTGGTGAAAATTTGAGATTTGATTGCATGGGTACGTAGGAAACATCCATATGCACATCTTTCCTTTTACCAAATATCTTCAAAAAAATCCTAAATTCCTTCTATAGAGGTTTTAAACCCTAAAGCATTGTTCACCATTTTTTGGCAACATAGCAATTTTGGGCAACTCACTACCAATGGGGCTTTCATTTTTTTCTTTGAAAATTTCCAAGGAGTAGCTTTAAGGCCCAAAAAATTTCATAACTTTTGACTTCATGGTTCAAAAGTTATTGCATGATATGTAATTTTCTTTTCTCGGTGGGCAGCCAAAAAACTTCTTTAAAAATTACATTTTTTGAATTTTTTTTTTGAAATTGGTTCTCTAGATTTATACACATATGAGAAGCTTTGAGTCATTCCATTTCGATCAATGAGATGAAAGTTATGAGGAGATTTTGTTTGCAGGTAGTTATGGATTCTCTACTCTAAAATAAACTTTGAAGTCCATTCTTTTACTCAATTTAAGAAAAAAAACAAAACCAAAAGATGTAGATTGTTTATCACAACATTATAACCATTGGGATTGGCATTTTTCATTTCCATAATTAAGTTCTTAACAATTTAGGGATTTGAATCATTCTCTACATTTTACTTATTATTGATTTTCTATGTGTTTTACAATTTCAAATGATTTGAAAGTTTTCAAGCGTGTACTCAACTTGCTTTGGAGGACAAATCCAAAACTTTATAACCATTTTAGAGTTTGTTTGATACAAATATAACCTTGTAAAGTGTAGCTACCCAGATTTTTGCAGAGACAAAAAATGGCTTTTTGTTAGTTCAAACTCAAATATCTAACAATCTACATGGTGAAAACTCTTGAATTTTTTTTCACATCTTTTGATACTATTTTAGTGTAGTACAAGATCTTATAACTACATTTGTCCAAAAAAACAAATCTAAAATTTGGTACTTATACCAGAAATGGCAATTTTTGGAGCAATTTTGGTGAAAAAATGAGCTTAGTGCTTTAGGGATTAATCACAATATATGAGTCAAATAGCAAAAAATTATTACCATAAAGAAATATCTACAATATTTTACTAAATTTGGGCATGATCACCCTACCATTAATACCTCTATAGAAGGAATTTTGATACTTTTTGAAGATTCTAGTTAAAAGGAAAGATGTGTGTATGGATGTTTCCTAAATATCCATGCAACCAAACCTCAAACATTCATCACCAATGTTTCTTAATCAATTATTATGTAAAACCATGAAATTTAATTAAAACAATTTACCAAAATAGGATTTTGGTTACTAGGAGCTGAAATTTGGCACCCTTGATTGGGATTGCACAAGGATGAGATACAAAAAATATGAGGACAAAATGCCCAACATGTTTGCTATACCAACTTCTTTGAATGGAGAAAATGGACTTACGTAAACTTTCTCTAGGGTACTATAGTGTACAAGGCCTCCAACAAAGTATGTCGCCTTGCCCCCCTTTTTACCAGGCAGAGGACATTTCATGTTGTGAAAGAAATTTGAGGTCAATTGGCCTTATTTTATATTGCGTTTTTTATATTTCATTCTTACCCCTAATCTCAACCGAGCATACCAAAATTCAACCCCAAAAAACTAAAATTAAAATTTTGATAAATGGTTTTGTGTCACAAATCATGGTTTTACATGGTTTTACAAGAAAATTGATTGAAAAACATTGATGATGAATTTTGGAGATTTGATTGCATGGGTATGTAGGTAACATCCATACACACATCCATACGCACATCTTTCATGTTAAAAAAACCCCTTTAAGTAAAACAAGTTTGATCTTCAAAAGGTTTAGTGTGACTTGTGATATGTCCAAATTTTGTAAAATACATATTTTTAAATTTTAGTTAGCTTTTCACCAAATAAACACAACAACTTGTTCAAAGGTACAAACCTAATCACAAAGTATGAGTGACATAGTAAAATTTAATTATCATAAGCAAATATCTATATTACAAAATTTGGACATATCTCAAGTCACTCTAAACCTTTTGTAAATCAAACTTGTTTTACTTAAAGTAATTTTTTTTAGCATGAAAGATTTGCATATGGATGTGTGTATGGATGTTACCTATATACCCATGCAATCAAATCTCCAAATTTATCATCAATGTTTTTCAATCAATTTTCTTGTAAAACCATGATTTGTGACACAAAACCATTTATCAAAATTTTAATTTTAATTTTTGGGGTTGAATTTTGGTATGCTTGGTTGAGATTAGGGGTAAAAATGAAATATGAAAAATGCAATATAAAATAAGGCCAATTGACCTCAAGTTTCTTTCATAACATGAAATTTCCTCTACCCAGTAAAAGGGGGGGCGGTGACATACTTTGTTGGAGGCCGCTGTACAGTGACCTCACAAAAACATGGTCGCCCCCTCTAGTGGCATTCAAAGATGTTTGCATAATACAAAACCTAATTGACATTTCATTCTCATATTGATGGTATTTGATCCTCATGCAATCCCAAACAAGCATACCAAATTTGAGTTTTTGAAAACCAAAATCCTATTTTTGGTAAATTGTTTTGTGTCAAAATCATGGTTTTACAAGAAAGTTGAATAAAAAAAGTTGGAGTTGAATTTTTGAGATTTGATTGCATGGACAAGTAGGAGACATCCATATGCACATCTTTCTTTTAAACAAATATTTCTAAAATGTTTTAAAAATTCCTTCAATAGAGATTTTAATGTTAGGGTGATCATGACCAAATTTAGTAAAATACATATTTCATCCTAGAAATTATTTTTTGGCAAAAAAAACATATCATCATGTTTAAAGGTACAAACTTAATCACAATGTATGAGTCAAATAACAAAAACTAATTTCTAGGATGAAATATGTATTTTACTAAATTTGGTCATGATCACCCTAACATTAAAATCTCTATAGAAGGAATTTTGAATCTTTTTGGAAATGTTTGTCTCAAAGAAAGATGTGCATATAGATGTCTCCTACTTATCCATACAATCAAATCTCAAAAATTCAGCACCAATTTTTTTACTTAACCTTCTTGTAAAACCATGATTTCAACACAAAACAATTTACCAAAAATAGGATTTTGGTTCTTAGTAAATGAAATTTGGTATGCTTGTTTGGGATTGCATGCGGATCAAATACCATCAATATGAGAATGAAATGTCAACTAGGTTTTGTATTATGCAAATGTCTTTGAATGCCACAAGAGGGGGCAACAAGACAATGTTTTTGTGAGGCCACTCTACAGTACCCTAAAGAAAGAAAACATAAGTCCCACTTATGGGATTCAAAGAAGTTTATACTATAAATAAACTAGTTTTTGGCAAAATAAACATATCATCATGTTTAAAGGTACAAACTTAATCACAATGTATGAGTCAAATAACAAAAACTAATTTCCATGAAGACATTTGTTTTTTACTAAATTTGGTCATGATCACCCTAACATTAAAATCTCTATAGAAGGAATTTTGAATTTTTTTGGAAATGTTTGTTTGAAAGAAAGATGTGTGTATGGATGTCTCCTACATATACATGCAATCAAATCTCAAAAATTCATCACCAATGTATTTTAATCAACTTTCTTATAAAACCATGATTTTGACCCAATTTTTCATACCAAAAATAGAATTTTGATTTTCAGTAATTTGAAATTTGGTATGCTTGGTCATGATTGCACAAGAATCACATACAAAAAATCTGAGGATAAAATGCCAATTGTATTCTTTGGTATACCAACTTTTATGAATGCCATGAGAGGGACTCACGTACTCTTTCTTTTGGGTACGGTACTGTACAGTACAGTAGGCTGCCAAACTAAAATGCTCTTCTGATAAGGAATCGGTTTCATTCAAGTACCGTATACAGTAAAAATAAATCTAATGATTTGGATATTTGAACACATAAGGGTATCCTCAAACGTGCAGAAACTACTTTGTTTAATTTGTTTATGCAATGCTAAATAGTTTCACTACTCAACCACTAGTATCCTAGGCCGATTGGTTAGAGGCTCAAACTCCGTTAGGGCGTTAACCATTAAAGGACCATGGCCTTTATTTTGTCAAAAGACACTCAAAATTGTCGTCTCTATGGCAAAGAGTAAAAAAGTTTGAAAATCAATCTTTTTGTATATCTAACCATAGGATCTTGTACTAGACTACTATAAGAATGTGCCATATTAAACTCAAGAACTTTGACAGCCCAGATTGGAAGATATTTGCATTTTAAAAGTAAAAAACAGCTTATTTTGCACCTTGCATGACGATTATTTAACTTTGAACTTTTTTAACTTAAACTTTTTGCACCACAGAGTTTGGAATTCTATTTTTGCATGGTGGGAAGTTGAGTTGGTAATCTTGGAAAAAAAATAAACAAAAAATAATTAATTTTCATACTTTAAAAAAATCATTAAGCAAAAAAAGATATGAGATTGAACAAAAACCTAAATTGCTAATAACCCTACAATGGAATTGAAACGCAATAATCCCAAATAGTGACATTGTTTTAGAAAGCAAACTTCACTCTCTCCAACAATTTTTTTTGAAAAAATGTTTAATTTGCATTCAAAAATGAAGTTTATAAGTTATTTTTTCAAGAAGATGCTTGAGTTGCCCGAAAAACAAGATTGTCCATAACTTTCTTATAACTAGTCCAAATGGAATGAATCAAAGCTTCAGATGTTGAAAAAAATATAATCTATGAGAAAAAAAATTCAAGTTTTTATAAGAATTTTTTTGCTGCCTGGAGTCTCCAAATCTGTGCTTATTTGGTCATAACTTTTTCTCCCTAGCATCAAGTGGAATAAAAATTAGATGCCCATGCAGATCTTTGAATTCCCCATCTTCAATAATAGTTTCAAAAAGTTATGCAAAGTAGTTTGACAATAGGTACATGCCCAAAATCCCATTTGTCCGTTGAACACACAGCTAGTCCTTTAGGGGTTAATTCCGCTCACCTCCCAAATGATTTCCATCAATACATGTCTTATTCATAACCTTTCCATAATGTACAGTGGATTTACATTTGAGAAAATGCACCATTTTGAGCCCTATGACCTTTCCACTTCAAAATTTCATAACTAATTCCACATTGCTCTAAAAAAATACAAAACAACTTGAATTAGATGCCAATTCCTCTTATCTTTTATTGAAAAATATTTCAATAAATTCCACCATCCCAATATTCAGTTTCAGCTCTTCGATGGTTGGTTTACGAGCCTCTTACCTTAGTATCCGAGCAAAGATGGCTTTTAGTAAGATTTTCACTGCAAGTGACAGCAATTTGTACATCCAATTCTGCACAAAGGACCTACAGTACTTGACATGGATTTGGTAGTGAATGTACCTTGCGGGAACTCTATACGATTAACCCCTAAATGCCCAAGGGTGTTTTTTTCGTTTTTAGAAGGAAATTTTGAACTTTTTGGATTGTATGATCATTAAAAAACATCAAAATAAAATTGTAACCATTCAATCTTGAACTTCAAGGCTTTTAGATGGTGCTACCAGAAAAACTCCAAAAAGATCATGTAAATTTTAAGATAATTGTGATCAAATGTGGTTGAGTATGATTTTTTTTGGTTTTAGTCACCCAAAATTTCTAATGCAAAAATGGTAATTTTTGTGTACAAAAATGGGAAACAACCACCTACGATGATTAAGAGTTTGTTGTTGTTATTTAAAACTAATAGCCCCCTTCTAAATCCATGACCTTAGTTTCACAAATGAGCCTGCAAGGCTATAATGCAACTGTCAAAATGCAGCCGTCTAATACAAAGAAACTTTTTAGCTTCAATTATTGACCAAAAATCATTATGAATGAAAGAAAACTCAATGGTGAATGAATTCCAATTTGTATAACAAAGACACTCCAAGTGAAATTAGTCCAAAAGCATTTTTAGATTTTGTTTGATGACAAAATTTCAATAAAAAACCTTTATTGCTCAAGGCAATGCCCAATAGAAATCTTCATTTTTTTCTCAACTTGATGCCCATCTTTTCAATATGGCAAATTGTCATAGGCCTTTTGACACTATTCATGACACAAACATGTACTCTTGTAGTTTACCTTTCACCAAAAAAATTGAAATGGGATATGGAGGAAATCAAAATTGAACGTTGAAACTGACTTTAACGAGCAACTTCTCCAAAAGAAAGCCCTAAAAAAATCACATATGTGCCTTCAACAAGGTTTCAAAGTTCCATGAAATATTTTGAACACCAAAATCTGGTGCTTTGGACATTTAGGAATTAGTAGTTATTAGTAAAGATTTTACCTCTTTACTTGATGCATGCAATACATGCTATTTATTTTCCCCCCAAATCCAACATTTACATGTTCAATCCTTACACAATTAACAATAAACACACAAGTATTTCTACTTGTCGTACCAACAAGGTTCTATGTGCCCATCCTCATGCTCCCCATGCCCCATATGCCCATCCCCATGCCCCATACCCCTATATGCCCATATATAGCTCCATATCCTTATGCCCTATATATACCCCCATATCCTTATGCCCTATATATACTCCCATATCCTTATGCCATATATGTACCCCCATCCTCAACCCAACTTTCTAGCCTGATCCTCCAGCCTAATCCCCAGCTTGACTTTCTAGCTTGACCCTCCAATCCAATCTCTAGCCCAATCCATTCTTGCCATCACCAAGCCAGCCAGTTACAAAAAAATTAGGTGAATAAAATTTTATTACAAAAAATTTCATTTACAAAAATGATTCCATTATAAGTTTTCATCTAAGAATTCTACATCCAAATGACTGACCACCATAGACACAATTTAAAACCGCATTCTATTATATATATAGATTAAAAGATGATGAGTATCAGAACCATAATGCAACAAATTTGGAGCATGTTTTATTATATTGATGCTGACACAACAAACATTATAAGAGCACCTTCCTATGTCATTCAAAGAATTTTACATAATATAAAATATAATTGGTCATTTTGTTGTCTTGCATCATTGATATTGGCACTAGAAGAAAATTGCTAGAAACCGCGTTCCACTTAACAAAACATGTGAAGTTGATTGTGTTGAGTTCTCCAATTCTAGCGCAAAATTACATTGGAAATGGAGAACTCAACACAATCAACTTCACATTTTTTGATAAGTTGAACTCAGATTTCTGACAATTTTCTTCTAGTGTGGATTCTTATGCAATCACAATCAAGCATACCAAATTTCAGTTCCTAACACCCAAAATATTGTTTTGAGTGAATCATTTTGTATAAAATTCATGGTTTTACATGATAATTGATTGAGAAACATTGGTGATGAATTTTTGAGATTTGATTGTATGGGTATGTAGGAAAAAACCATATGCTCATCTTTCATGCTAAGAAAAAGCCCTTAACCCCTAAAGGTTTTTGATTAAGTTTTCACCAAATTCACTCCGAAATTGTCATTTCTAGTACAAGTACCATTTAGAAAAAAATCATTTTTGGACAAATGTAACCATAAGAACTTGTATTACACTAGTATCAGAAGATGTGAAAAAAAATTCAAAAACTTCCGTTGTGTAGATTGTTAGATGTTTGAATTTGAATTGACAAAAAGCAATTTTTTGTCTATGCAAAACCCGGGCAACCGCACTTCACAAAGTCATATTTGTATGAAAAAAAACCCAAAATGGTTATAACTCTTGAGATTCATTCTTCAATGCAAGTTGGGTACACACTTTGAACATTTTCAAATCATTTGGAATTGCACAACAAATGTGAAAAAAACAATAAGTAAAAAGAAATAAATAATGATTCAAAAAACTAAATTGTTAAGAACGTAATTATGAAAATAAAAAATGCCAATCCCAATGTTTGAAATGTTGTAATAAAAAATCTATGTACTTTGGCTTTATTTTATATCCTAAAATATTGAAAACTGAGTAAAATAAAGGACTTCAAAATTTCTTTTAAAGTAAAGAATCCATAATTGCCCGCAAACAAAATCTCCTCATAATTTTCATCTCATTGATAAAAATGAAATGATTCAAAGCAAAGCACATATATATAAATCTAAAGAACCAATTTCAGTTTTTTTTCTTTAAATGTAATTTAAAAAATATGTATTGAGCTCCCCGGGTTGCCTGGCAAACTACATACAGTAGAACTGTTCTAAACTAATATCCTCTAAACTAATATCTCACATGTTCCAACACTACCCACCCCATTATAACTTCCACAAACCAATGTACCCACCCATTCCCAAGCATACTAGTTTAGAGAAGTTCTACTGTATCATGCAAATACTTTGGAACCATGTAGTTAAAAGTTATGAGAATTATTGGACCTTAAAGCTACTCCTTGGGCACATCATGTATGAAAATTTCAAAGAAAACTAATGAATTATCCATTTGTAGTGAACTGCCCAAATTTGATATATTGCCAAAAAGCGTTGTTTGGGCCTTTAGGGGTTAAGCAACAAAAAAATGATCTACAAAAAATCCAATGTCTTTTGATATGTCCAAATACTGTAAAATAGACATTACTTTATGATAATCAAATTTGCCTATTAAGCTCAAATATTGTGATTAAGTTTGTAATTTTGAATACAATATTATGTTTACTTGGTGAAAAGTTATTTAAAAAGTAAAAATATCTATTCTACAAAAATTTGGGCATATCATAAGTCACATTGAATTCTTTGTAGATCATTTTTTGTTGCTTAAGGGGGTTTTTCTTAGCATGGAAGATGTGCATATGGTTTTTTCCTACATACCCATGCAATCAAATCTCAAAAATTCATCACCAATGTTTCTCAATCAATTATCATGTAAAACATGAATTTTATACAAAATAATTCACTAAAAACAATAATTTGGTTATTAGGAACTGAAATTTAATATGCTTGATCGTGATTGCATAAGAATACAATATCAATGATGCAAGACAACAAAATGACCAATTATATTTTATACAGTGGTGCTTGGTTAGCATCAACCTTTGTAAGAGCAACAATTGGATAAGATCACAACTCCACTCCCCTTTTGCTCAAATGTATGTATTATGAGCTTGATAAAGGTCAAGTGCTTGCATATGGTCAACGTTTCCTTTTCATCAATTCCCATTTTGACTCCTTAGTTAGAAAGATGTTTGGTTAGTGTACCAAAAACATGGGTGGGAAAGCACCTCCAAAGTTGCAACTCTTAGAATTAGGGAAAGTAATACAAATGGAGCGTTTGTTTATGATCAATGCTTGGATAAGGTCAACACTTTTTACTAGCCCAAAATGTTGATGCTAACCAAGCACCACTGTATTATGCAAAGTTCTTTGAACAACATAAGAGGGTGTTGTATGCTTGTTGTACCCCATTGTATACTAGGGCTTTTCAAAGGCAACATGAAGATATCTCACTACCTCAAGTTTTCTTTACAAATATACTACTAACCACTTAGAGACTAAAAAGCTTGTGGAAATTATATTTCAACAATTGATATGTTAAATTCAATCTATGATCAAATGTATACCCATAAAAAAACACCGTGTCTGGTATTTAAGTATTTCATGTATTCTTTTTTATTTGTTTGGATTTTTTTGGCTTAAAACATAAACCCACATGTTATGATTTGGAATTGGATTTTCCGTTTTAGTTGGTGGAGTAAACACCATTTATTTCAGTTACTAAAAGGACCTCAATAGAAATCTACTTGTATACCTTTGATAATTAAAAATTTAAAAAATTTACTAATAACATTGATAGAAGTTTTTTACAAAAACTCATTTTGAATTTAAATAATTTGATCATAAAAATACAAATGAAAAAATGATCAACATTCTCTGTTTTTGGAATCAATTATGGAAAACACAATTTGATATAAAACTATAAACTATTATTAAGTATAATGTAAATTGAATCTCACTTATTGTGTAGAATGATCATTTCTTAGATTTCAAGATAAAAAGAAACTAAGCCCCTTATCTTACTTTGTTTATCTCAATGATCTAAAACTTTATTAGTTTTATCCTCATAATTTTGAAAGATAACCAATGTTAAATTCCTACATTATCTCTGAATTGTTAATATGAATATTTTACAATCTTTTGAAAAGTGTATGATATCTTTGTGTTTGTATAGGCAATCTTGGACAAAGCTAAAAATGAAAGGCAAAGCTGACGAGAGGAACAAACTGAAAAAAAAAATGCAAACTTGTTAAAAAAAATCACTTTGTTTATGATTAATGCAATACTATATGCAAATGCCTCTGTACAAAAGAAGTATCTTAAAATACAACGTTAATTAATGGCTCATTTTGTGATATAAAAACACTTGGTAGTTGGGATTTTTTTGTGTAGAAATATTTTCAGAAATAATCAGAAAAGTGCTCACGTGATCATGCACAATAATGTCTATTGCATTTTGCAAGTGTTGCGCTTTTAGGTTGCAAGTTATTATTTGCCATTTATGGAGATCATGACATTGCCGCTTGTTGAGATAATGGACTGCTATTTTTACAATTGCTCATATGGATCTATAGTAGGCAACCCTCATAAGAAACAATTGTTTTGTGCCAATAAAAAATATTCGTTATTGGATCCATATATGACACTTTCTAAAAAGGTCTAAACCAATTCATCAAATACATTGTCAATGTGTTGTCAATTCATTCTCTTTTGTTTAATCCAATTATAAATTAAGCTCAATTTATAATCTTGATATATATTTTGTATATTTGTCATTTTGAAGACTTTTTGACAAATCCATTGTTGCTGAAGATATTCAGATATTACTCATGATTATGAGGTCTAATTTTATGAAGGCCGATAGAAGACTTCATGCTAAAGACAAAGTGTGGACTAATTGGTCAAGGTTAATGAACTAACAAAAAAAATAGAATTCTAAAAAGTGTATATTCTAATTTTGCAAAGAATGGGTTTTTTTTTGTTTTCTTACTCACTAAATAAGAGTTTTTCCAATCAAATTTTTTATGATTTTTAGAAAATTATTTGCAAAAATCGATTCAGAGTTCAATGTCATTCATTTTAGCTTTTATAAAATAATGTCAAGTGAGGTGAAATGTTATTTACCTTCTTTGATGAATACAACTCTTTATTTGTGGCTAGGTGAAGCACAAGTATATGACTTTATGTTTGAGATTCAAATAGCAACATTTTTTTTTCTCTAATTTGAAAGGAGTTTTTCTTATTTTAGAGATTTATACCAAGAAAAAAGTGTAGAGAACTGTTAGCTTGACTATCATAGTACAATTTGGATTTAAGTCATGACACCAACCATTGAATAATCATTTTATTAATTTTTTGATCTTTTAAATATAAACCACATTTGAGTGAAAATTTGATAAATATTTTATATATATATATATATATATATATATTACGTGGAAATTTATGTCCAAAAATTATGTAATATAAAAAAATGAAACAAAAAATTAAATGCAAATTGTATCAAGTTTGTTGAAGAAGCTCCTCAAATTTTATTCCTTTTATAGTTAAAATTTTATTTTGTTACGTAATTTGAGGTCAAATATCTAGGTATCTTTTGAGCTTATTTGCAATTATTTAGGAAATGAATCGTAAAAAATTATCTCCAATTTCTTTAATGATTTTTTTTTGCAGAATTGTGATTCCATTGGATGAATTTTTGGAATGGCATCTTGTAATTCAATGGTAATTTAATTATTCTGCTTAATATATCTCATTAACTCTTTCCTATGGTTTGTTGGTCTTTTCAAAAAAAATTAAAATGATTAATATTTAAAACATATAAATTTGTAATGATAAAATATCTTTTCTTTCTCAAAAGCGCATTAGGTTTATATAATTTTCTTCATGATATTTTTGTTAAGATTTAATCTTTGCCCATTGACGTTATTTTGGATGATAATTTTGGATAGAGCTACATAGTTTTGCATAAAATTTGAACTAAGGATTAAAATATGAAAATTTTGCTAACTTTTTTTTAATACTCTACAATTGATCATACACACATTTAAAGGCTAGTAATTCTAATCCTAAAGTTTTTTACTAAAATTTCTTATTGCATTGTAACAGTTAAGACTTATGTAATTCAAACCCAATTCAATGAGAAAAAATGGCCTAAATACAATAGAATAAGTTGAGAATTGTACATGATATTTGCCATGAGGGTATGCTTTGCTTTTCTTTAATTTGCAATCTAAGTATCATCACAACTTGTTCATACACATATTTGTAATGTTATATGTAGAATTTGACTTGCTCCAAAATTTATGTAAAAGTAGAATTTTTATATAAAAAACAATGGCATTTTTAATAGTATAACAAGATTGATGTGTTTTTATGCTAAATGGTTAACCGAGCTTTGTTTGTAATTGAATGATAACTTTTCAGCTTTCTTTTGTATCCAACACAATTGGTGCCCCATTTCCAACACCAATTTTGTCTGCTCTTCCAACTAGTAGTGTAGCAAAGCCATTCAAACTCATCTTGGATAGTAGTAAACAAATTGCATCATGGTTTGGTGTGACATGTGGGTATGTTCTTTTTATGCAAAGCACACTCCAATTAATTGTAATTAAAAATATAAGTATATTTTGAATCCATTTCATGTTGTTGGTTTTGAAACAATTTTGCATAATTTGTCTTTTAGTATCACAAGGAATAATATAAAATTGATGGATCTATATATTGTACATGCTGAACTATCTTTGTTTAGGTGAAAATCAATATTCTAATGCAATATAGGGACTGTCCAACCGACACAATTTGGGAATGTTATGTGACAAAAAGTTGTTGGAAAGTTGTTATTGTAGCACTAGGAGCTGTATTCCTTTTTATTGCATGTAGGTGTCTCAACCATAATATGAGTAATTTTTATCACAAATTTTACCATCTAAATATAATTTTTATACAAATTTTTATCAATTGTCCTCTCATTTAAGATATGCACACTTTAAAATACTTATATATTTAGCTTTTACAATATTTGATATGTCAAAATAATGGACTAAATGGATTGTGGTATCTAAAGCTGCACAATTCATAATTTTTTAAATTTTGATTGCAGTCCTTATGTCCCTTTTTTTCTTGGGCCAAATTGATGACCTTTTAAAGTATCAAAGGCAACTTACAGAGTGGGAAAAGGCTTATCCTACTTTAGCAAAATTAATGATTTTTCCTTTAAAAGAATTTCATAAAATAGTTACCAAGACATATAATAATACAATGAAATCATTGACAAAGAAGTTTGGTTCCAAACCTTGGTTCAAATTTGTTGTTTTATGGCCATGCACTTGTTTAAAAGGTATATGGACAATATTTCAAAAGGTATTACAACCAACATGCTTCTTTTGTACATCAGCATCGTCCAAAATCAAAAAGTGTATTGAAGACACGGGCTTACCTAACTTTATTTTGAAAAAGACTGGCATTAGAGCTGATCCTATTGGTGATGTTAAAAGAAAGAAGAACTTAGAAAAGAAAGCTAAAACAAATGCAAAGCACTCTAAGATAAATGCAAAAAAAGCCAAAAAACAAGCAATTTTAGATGCAAGGAAAGCTAAAAAAAAAGCTAGGAAAGATGCAAAGCAAGCCAAAGTAGATGCAAAAAAGGAAAAATTTGAAGCAAAAAAAGAAGCCCAACAAGAAGCTTTGGAAGCTAAAAAAGAAGCAAGGGAAGAAGCTTTTGAAGCCAAACAAGAAGCTAAAGAAGTTGTACTAGAAAGAAAAGAAGCACTAGAAGAAGCTAAAAAGTTAGTTGAAAAAAAAATTGCAAAGAACTTGAAGATTTCTATGTTGCCATCACCACCTCTATCGCCCCCTCCACCACCACCGTCCCCAACACCATCAACAACCATGGTTCTTCCAAAAGTTCCTTTTCCAATGCTCTCAACTCTTCCAATAAACCCTAAGACACAACCTCCAATGCTTGTTGCTCTTCCTACAATACCTATTGCTCCTTCTTCACCATTATATGAGCAACCAATAAATGAAGATACTACACAACAATTTATCTTAGATCAATATAGAGACCAATTGCAACAAGCTACTATAGATCCATATGGGATTGAAGCACAACAAAATACTATGAATTTGTATGGAACTCCTACACAAGCATATACTTTGGACTCCTATGGAGGATATGTATTGCCAATAAAACAAGCTCAGGAACAAGGATATGGAAATTTCAATAATCCCATGTACATTACTGAACAATACAGAATGTATGGTAATGATAATATGTATATACAACAAGGGAATTTTGGACAAGTTCAACCCATAGGAATAGAACAAACTCTACAACAAGGAGGATTTGGGCAAGGTCCTCAACAAGGAGGATTTGGGCAAACTCCACAACAAGGAGGATTTGGGCAAACCCCACAACAAGGAGGATTTGGGCAAGCTCAATATGGAGAAGCTGCTAGTTATAACTATAATCAAGATGCTACTACAACACAACAATACTATGAAGGGGCTATTAATATCAATAGATACCATCATCCAAGCATATAAAATCCACCTTTGTACATTGTGTATACTTTTTGTCTCATGTTTAGAATTGCTACAAGTATTACTACTATTGGATACAAAAAATTTAACATTGCATTTAAAAAACAAACTTAAAATTGGATGTGGTAATTTTAGAAAGATCAAACCATTCACATGGTTATGACCAATTGGTCAACCATGCTTATTCTTTTAACACTCCATATGTTTTTGTTTTTTCAATTTGTTTTGCACAAAAACCATGATATATATACAACATTGATTGTGTCTTTGAATAAATCCAAAAATTGTAGCAAAGTAAAGCTGCTGCATAAAATTGACTAACTAAAAAGCCTTTTTATTTTAATTTATTTTAAAAACTCAACATCAATTTTTTTCATAAAATAGTTATATGTGTGATTTTATGTATAATGTAATAAATTGATGTATTAAAGTTTGAAATTTAAAGTACTAAATTTGAGTGTAATATTTTCAATTACAAAAAAGTATTTAATACTAGTCAGGTCATTTTGTAAAGCCATATTTCAAGTGGAACACCAATTCAAAAATATTGTTGTTGTAAGGACTCTTCTATTAAACATGTTTCAATCTATCTATACTAATAATAGGCTTGGTTTCATTAGTTGGGTAGTTGGGTGTTTGTAATAGAATAAAATCTCTATTAGTTGGGTAGTTGGGTGTTGCTCCAAGAAGATTAACTGGCGGTTATGTGGCGGTTATTCTTATTTCTATGGTTATGTGGCGGTTATGGTCGTCCTTGGGGATGGAGTATACATGGGAATAGGGGTTGGACGCCTAGAGAAGGAGGCAAAGCGCGTAGGTAGGCATAGTATAAGTAAGCTCACTGTAACGGAAAGGAGAAGAAGCCTGAAGAAAGTGATTATGAGGAAGGTCATGTTAATATTTTTGCAAGGACCTCCTCTTGTGATGGCCCTCCGCCAGAACGGCGGGTACAAGGGTCCACTAGTCATCAATAATATCTTACATTTAAAAATAATAATTGATGCTTTGATTCACAATACAAAGTCTTTTCAAATATGTAGTTTTATTGCAGATGTTTTTTTTCACAATTTAGCAATTGATAATCTTATTGGACTTTGACAATTTTCATTTTTATATAATTAAGTAATTGCAAGGCTTCCAAAGACTCTAAAACCATGAGCAATTTAGTAATTTACCCTTTACAAAATCACCTATTAGCTTAACTCATTTACAATTTCTTTGCTAAACTTTTCAGGGTATTTTTCAGAAATTATCTTTTGCATTTGTGATTTTTATATCAATCATTTTTTAGAATTCAATTCTATATATAAAGAAGTCTTGTGTATTGCTTTTTGTTCTCTCCATCTTTTGTTGTTGTAATTCATTCTTTGTAGCTTGCATCTCTTGACATCAATTCATCAAACTCACATGTACTTATTGATTATCAAAGTCATGGATATTGAATTTGTGTTTGTAGTATTTTAAACAAGGTTGGTGTGCTATGCGTTAAATAGAAGTAACAATTTGTCAAAATTCTTTTCTAAGAAATTTAGAATTTGATTGTTATCATTGAAAGCAACCCAATCTTTGTTTTTAAAGTATGAGTGCCAATTAGAGGTTGGAGATCATTTTTTATAAAGTTCTTTTATATCAAAATCTTCTTTGCTTGCATTTTTGCAAAGAAATGTTGTAATTTAAAGTCTCTTCTTATAAACTATATATTATATTTTGTTTGGTTATTGTATCATGTAATTCTTGTCCATCATGATGAAGAAGAAATCACAGATATGACTTCTTTCCAAAAAATATAAAGATAAGGTCTCAAGAACTATTGAACATTGACATTAAAACAAGAAAAAATAAAACTTTCACATTATCAAATATTAATGACAAAGCTGGAAAACTTGAGCATGTAAAAGATAAGAATGCAAGATTGCATATTTAGAAAATTCAAACTCTTTCAAATTTCCAAAGAGAGCTCATCCATGATAAAATTTGATAATAAAAATTCTAATTTTAAAACTTGAAATCAATTTTCTAATTTATTTTTGATGGGAAACATTTCCTAACAAAAAAAAACTCATTAATCTTTAAATAACCAAGCCATTTTTCTTAAAAAAACTCAAAATTGCTATTTAGAGGCATTTGGTCCCAAGAACATTTTTTTACTTATTTCTACAAATCCAACCATAGGATTTTGCATTACACTTATGTAAGAGCCATGGTGAAAGTTTCATGAGGTTTGATCTTACAAATTGAAAGATATGATCATTTGAAGCTAGTACAAAGAGTTTTTGACCTTTGTCCAAAATTTTAAGGCCCATTTGACCACAGGTGGTGATTATTTTTTGCATTATGGTTGCTACATGGATGTGTTCAACATACACTACTAAAAAACAACCTTTTTATCACTAGAGATTATCACTACCAGAAGTCGGTTTTATTGTTATATGGCTCTGGATGTGTCTCTGCGTCCTCATAGTCATATGGTGGCGGAGATCACTTCAAAATGTCATCCACTTTTAGTTGCATTTTTTGTTAGACATATGGGTAGTCATATACGCTTGGCATTCTTTATGTGTATAGGGAGCGTTCCCATGAGTATACGTGTCCATAATTTTTAATTTCATTTGCCTGGGTAGCGGCTGAAATCTTGATGACGTCTGTTAGCTATGACAAGGTCAAAGGGCTTGACATTGATTTTGACGATTGATGTCATGGATTGTCAGAGAGCTCTTACAAGTAATTCAAAATTCCTAGATGTGGATTTCCAAAAATGTTGAGCTGGTTTCTATCAGCTCTGGACATCCATTATGACACATGCAAACGTGGATGGACAATTACAATTTTAGGGTTTAGTGTGTGACTTCTTGTAGCCTTTTTGTCTTATCAAATGTGTCTCACTGTAGTTGTTATTTTTGGCGTGTACGTTTGAGTGTCACTATTATTAGTTACATACTTTTGGTACATTAACATGGTTCAAGGTTATCTAGTGTCACATTTAGAGGATGGGAGGTGTGCCTGAACATGCAAAAACTACAAAAAAATACAGCCACTTCAAGAGTGTGGGTTGGTCAAAATATTGTTCAATGTACAGTGTTCACTCTATGACACCCACATAAAACACTGCTACAACCCTTCAATCAGAAGATGGTTTAATAGCTTGTATGGGCCCACTTTGTGATGGAATTTAGTGCATCCTTCAATTGCTCCATAGAGGGATCGTCATTATTGTTACCCTTGTATAAGAGGACGTCTTTGTTCTCTAGAGTAATGGAGAGTACCGTGACAAACACGTTGCCTTTTTCAATGAGCCTTCCATGCACTAAGGCACTTGCAATGTTAATAAGCGTCCATTGCGCTACCACGGTCTTGGTGGCCATGTTTTCATCGTCGAGGTAAAAAATCTAGACCTTTGCCTTAAGTATCACCGATGATGGGGACTCCTCTTTTGCGGGGGGTGTATTCTCCACATGTATCTCATTCACGTCCTACACACAACGGAACAGATAGTCATGACGTTATGTATGAGAGAACTAAGGTGGACAGTAATGGAAACGATTTGTGTTGGAGGTAACTTGCCAAGGGTTTCAGGGCAGCTGTAGCTGTAGCCTTTGCAGTCTCCAAGTAAGGGCAGAAGAATTCCATGTCTGAAGGGTCCTGACCAAGACTTTGAAACGTCTCAAGAATCTTGCGTAGAAAATCATCCTTTTCTAGTAGAGGATCCCACTTGCCAATAGTAAGGACGTTCTTTGGTGGAGACAACGATGTAGCCTCCACGTCCCAGTCCACTTGAAGGGCGCGTGTTTCACCATGTGCAGGGTCTAGGATCATAGAAAATAAGGTACAAACATCCCTAGAAGTTTTCCCTCTTTCCTTACCCCACAAGAAGCTCCATATCATATCCATCCCCACTGCCTAAAAATCCACCACTTCCTTCAAAAAGGCCTCTTCCGAAGGAAACCATATCCCCATGTCAAATTATCCTTGTGAACCGGACATGAATGGTCTGCATTTGACCCATCGTTTGATCTTTGCTTTGTGGTCGCTTTGATAAAGCGTTGGAAGATCGGGTCCCCATTCACATTTGTCATGGAGGGGACAGATGTCGCAGTTAAGCCCCACCATATTCAAAACTAAAATCTTACGGTGTAGGTTGTCAAAAACCGTCATCAGTGGGAATTCAAAGCTGGTGGGCATCTTGTTTTTCTGTAGTGATGAGTTAAGTTTGACTGCACACTTCTTTTGCAATCTCTTTGATGGAGGGCTCTCCATTGCTCCAGTGGCCAAGACGACCACAAAATTGCTGCAAGTCTTGTCTGCTGCAATTTGCAAAAATTGTTTATGTTTTTGGTTCAAGGTTAGAATTGCAATACAAGTGCATGAGTGGGCTTAGTCATATAGTCTGAGCATATGTCTACAAGTAGTCACATGCAGGGAAGCACATGACTGAAATCAAGCATTTTGTAATCAAGGACTCTGTACTAGGATTCCCCTATTTGTAATTCAAATTGAAATAGCGCATGAATGCATGTATTGAGTTACTTTACAAAAAAAAAACACCCAACTTAGATAAGCACAAGACCTTCTCTGGGAGGAACTCCAAGGACAGCCCAATGATAAAAAGAGACCGTACCTTCCATGGAGCTCTACCACTTGAGTTTCCTCTATGGCTCCCTCCTTGGCCACTGCCTTTGGAGTTTGGTGGCGACGGGGCTCTATTACTGGCAGGCCATCCTTTATGGCTATCTTCTCTGCCATTACCCTCCGGGTTTGGCGGCAAGGGAGCTTAGTTGCCAGCTTCTCCAATGCTGCTCTTCTCCACTTGGTAGCATCACTGTCTTTTGGTGGTGCAGCATCCGCAACAATGTTTGCCTTTGACCTCTGCTGTAATACTTGGTCTGTCGCTAATGATGAATGGCAACATCAGTATCCATCGCCGCTTCATGATAGGGTGCGGAGACCTTTGCAATTGCGGAGATGGAGTTAGTCTTGTTCATGGACATGAACGTTGGCACAAAAAGAGTTAGCACATTCATCACGTTTGTCACTGTGCAGATTTCAAAAGTAGAAGGATTGGTCCCTCCTTTTGATCATTCTCGTGCTGAAAGGTTGGAATAGGGCATTAGGAGTAAGCTCTAGGTCAAAGGAGATATGCTAGGTGGAGTACTTAGCATTGGAGAGCGAGCATGAGGTAGAAGGCACTGCATAGAGAGGATCAGAACATGGGCATGGTTGTCCCATACGGTTAAGTGAAGGAAGAGTGGTTGGTAGAGTACATAGATGAGAGAGTTTGGAAACCCTCTCATCTCTTCCATTTGTATCTTATACATTTGAGTATACCACATGTGCCTTTGCTCTTCTATCTTCCCTATGTTTTCAATAGGTTATGGGCCCACTTCTAAGAGTGTGGAGGTACATTGTGGTGAGTGGAGATCACATATGAGGTACATCAGCCCTTGGATTTTGACCTTGTGCACTTGGAGGGTTTCATTAACTACACTTCAGTGTTAAGGGTAGTTTTGTAGTGAGAGTACTTGTCATTTGAGCAACTTCAGCACTTGTCGTATCTCATGGAGCTTTTAGAGGACTCCTTTATTGAAAGCATAGGGAAGATAGAAGAGCAAAGGAACACATGGTATAGTCAAATGTATAATGTACAAATGGAAGAGATGAGAGGGTTCCCAAACCCTCTCATCTATATACTCTCCCAACCACTCTCGCTTCACCTAACCGTACAGCATCACTACACTCATGGGCTAATCCTCTCTATGAGGTGCCTCCTACCACATGCTCTCTCTCTAATGCTAAGTACCCCACCTAGTGTTGAAAGGTTGGAATAGAGCATTAGGAGTTTGTTCTAGGCCAAAGGAGATATGCTAGGTGGGGTACTTAGCATTGGAGAGAGAGCATGTGGTAGGAGGCACCTCATAGAGAGGATCAGCCCATGAAAGTGGTTATTCCATATGCTTAGGTGAAGGGAGAGTGGTCAGGAGAGTATATAGATGAGAGGGTTTGAGAACCCACTCATCTTTTCCATTTGTATCTTTTACATTTGAGTATGCCATGTGCGCCTTTGCTCTTCTATCTTCCCTATGTATTTAATCGGTTATGGGCCCACAACTTTATTGAAAACATAGGGAAGATAGAAGAGCAAAAGCACACATGGTATACTCAAATGCATAAGATACAAATGGAAGAGATGAGAGGGTCACCCAACCCTCTCATCTATGTACTCTCCCAATCACTCTCCCTTCACCTAACCATATGGGATAACCACACTCATGGGCTGATCCTCTATGAGGTGCCTCCTGCCACATGCTCTCTCTCCAATGCTAAGTACCCCACCTAGCATATCTCCTTTGGCCTAGAGCAAACTCTTAATGCTCTATTCCAACCTTTCAACACTCCCACTTTGCGAATGGCCAAAGTCCCCAAGGCCCATGGCTCTTGTCAAACGCTCATGTCTATCCCGCGTCAACGCCTTTGTCATCACATCTGCCAACATGTCCTCAGTTGGGCAATACTCCAATGTGATGCTTCCCTTCTCCACCTTCTCCCTCACAAAGTGGTGTTGCACCTCGATGTGCTTTGTCCTCGCATGGTGCACCGGGTTCTTGGCAAGAGCTATGGCACCTTGGTTGTCACACAAGATCAACGTGCCCTCCACGTCCTCACACCCCACATCCTCCAAGAGCTGCCTCAACCATATGGCCTCTCTCGTGCAATGGCTCGCCGCCATGTACTCTGCCTCCGTTGTGGATAAAGCCACCGTGGGTTGCTTCTTGCTACTCCATGATACCATGCCCTCTCCAAGGCTAAATGCATACCCTGTGGTGGACTTTCTGTCGTTGGCATCGCCAGCCCAATCTGCATCGCAATACCCCATCAAGCGTATGTGCCTCCCTCCCAATTGCAACTTCACATGAGAAGTGCCCTTGAGGTACCTCATAATCCTCTTCACCGCCATCCAATGACTCCATCCCGGCCTCGCCATATGTTGGCTCACCGTGCTAATGGCAAAGGCCAAATCAGCCCTTGTGGCCACCATGGCATACATCAAGGATCCAACCGCTGATTTGTAAGGCACACTCACCATCCTTGAAGCATCCGCATCATACTCCTCGTTGCTAAGCTTCACCAACTTCACCTTGGTGTCCAATGGAGTGCCAATGGGTTTGCAATCCTCCATGCCAAACCGCTTCAGCACCTCCTCCACATACTTGGTTTGGCTCATGGTGATGGTCCTCGCACCTCGATCTCGGGCAAACTCCACTCCAAGGCAATAGTGCAATTCCCCCAAGTCCGTCATCTCGTACTCCGCTTCCAACTTGGCCTTCAATGCACCCATGGTCTTCACGTTGCTGGAAAGAATGATCAAGTCATCAACATACACAAGCACAAGCATCACATCGGCTCCCACTTGTGTGAAATATAAGCTATGGTCAGCCACACTCCTCTCAAAGCCAAAATCCAAAAGACTTGCATCAATCTTTTGGTACCATGCCCTCGATGTTTGCTTCAGCCCGTATAAGGACTTTGCAAGTTTGCAAACTAAGTGCTCATGACCACGTTGCACAAACCCCTTGGGTTGCTCCATGTAGATGTCTTCCTCCAAGTCGCCGTTGAGGAAGGCCGCCTTCACATCCATTTGGTGCATTTCCAAGTCCAATGAAGCTCCAAGGGCCACAACACACCGTATGGTGGTAAACTTGGCCACGAGAGCAAAGGTCTCGTTGAAGTCCACTCCTTGGACTTGAGAGAACCCCCTTGCCACCAACCTTGCCTTGTGGCGCACAATCTCCCCCGTGGCATCCCTCTTAGTCTTGAACACCCACTTGCATCCCACGGCCTTGCAAGATGGAGGAAGGGTGGTCAACTCCCACGTGCCGTTGGCATGGAGGGAGTGGTACTCCTCCTCCATGGCTGCCTCCCACTTGCTTGCATCCCGAGACTCCAAGGCCTCTCTAAGTGTGGTGGGGTCATGAACAACAGCCACATTAGCATGATCCGAGTTCAAAGATGGTTGAGGGAAGATGTGGTTCTTCCACCACTCCCCCAACGGCTTGCTTACCCTTGTGGACCGCCGCACACCTCCCACGTGTTGGCTTCCTCCCACTTCAGCTCTTAGAGCAATGCCGTGTGCCTTCTTCTTCTTTGTGATCTTCTTGGGCTTGGAGCCGTCATCACCTTGGCTTGCACTTGCATCCTCCACAAGGTCACCATCTCCATCTACAAGGTCACCATCTCCATCTACAAGGTCACCATCTCCATTCTCAAGGGGCTGGTCCTCATCGTTTCCGTCATCATCATCGCCACCATGCAAAGGCGTTGGAGGTGAGTCCACAACAAGGTCACCACTACTCCCACTTGGACCCAACTCCAAGTCTCCCTGCAACTCTCCTTGCTCACAGAAAGTCACATCACAACATCGAATGATCTTTTTGGACTCCAAACAAATGAGCCTATATGCCTTGGAGCCCTCACAATATCCCAAAAACAAACACCTCACCGCTTTTGCATCAAGTTTGGTCCTTGATGCATCCGGGATCTTGGCATATGCAACACACCCAAACACCCTTATGTGAGCCACGGAAGGCCTCCTCCCACTCCACGCCTCTTGTGGAGTTTTGCCATCCACCGCACTAGTGGGGCATCGATTGCGAATGTACACCGCGTTGCTCATCGCCTCGGCCCAATACTCCAACCCAAGCTTTTGGCCATAGAGCATGCTTCTAGCCATCTCCACAATGGTACGATTGGCCCTCTCAGCCACTCCATTTTGCTGCGGCGTATGTGGAGTTGAGGTTTGGTCCACAATACCTTGGGTCTTCAAATAGGCCTCGAATTGGTTGGAAGTGTACTCCCCGCCGTTGTCGGACCGCAACACCTTCATGGAGCACTCCGCCTCCTTCTCCACCAAGGCCTTGAACTCCTTGAAGCGATCAAAACACTCGCTCTTGGCCTTGAGAAGGTACACCCACACCTTTTTTGAAAGGTCGTCAATGAAGGTCAAGAAATACCTTGCCCCACCCAATGACGTGGTCTTCATGGGGCCACACACATCTGAATGCACAATGCCCAACACCTTGGTGGCACGTGTGGCACCATCCTTTGGAAAGGAGTGCCGTTGTTGCTTGCCCTCAATGCAACCCTCACAAGCATTGGGCAAGCCATCACCATGAGATTTGGGAAGGTCAAGGCCACTCACCAAGCTTGGAAGAGCCCTCAAACTTTGTACATTTAGGTGCCCCATGCGTCGATGCCACAAAATCAGCCCATCCTTGGTAGAAGTGGCAACTTGGGCACTCTCTCCTCCATGCACAACCTTGCACCGCAAAAGATACAAGTTGCCCTCTCGTGTTGCCATGGCTTGGGTGTCTCCATTGAGAGACCTCACAATGCACCCAAAACCTCCAAATTGAACATTCAACCCTCCCTCCACTAGCTTGCTCACCGAAAGGAGGTTGCTTTGCAACTTGGGCACATACAACACATTTTTGAACCGAATGCGCTTGGTGCATCCTTCAACAAGGGTGTCCACCAAAATGGACCCCCTTCCAAAGGCTTGGAGCACCAAGTCGTCACCCATGAACACCTTCCTTTTCGCAATGGCCTCAAAGGTGTCAAAATGAGCTCTATGGGGTGACATGTAGGTGGTAGCTCCAGAATCCATGATCCAATCACCCTCGAAGTGCAATGGACCATCATGAGAGGCCATGAACGCATAGTCCTCACCACTCTCTTCTACCTTGGCTTTATTGGCCTTCTCACCCTTGCCACTCTTGCGTTTATAGCAATTACGAGCAAAGTGGCCCGGTTTGCCAGAATGGAAACATAGAAGGGGCTCACCTTGAACCTTGGTTGAATCTCCACCACTCTTGTGGCGAGCAACCAATGCCGCACTCTCCGTGGCCACCATCTAATGCTCCTTCTTCCTTGTCACTTCATGCATCAACCGCGACGTCACGTAGGTGAGGGTGAGCTCCTTGATGTCCTTGGTCTCCATGGCCACAATCAAGTTCTCATAAGATGGTGGCAAGCTCTCCAAAATGGTCATGACAATGTCCCCTTGCGTCACGGGCACATCAAGGGCCTCAAGTTGGTCCGCAAGAGTCTTCACCTTGTTGATGTGTTGCAAGAGGTCATCGGTCTCTTGCATCTTCATAGTGAAGAACTTGCGCCTCAAGAACAACACATTGGCCAAGCTCTTGGTTTCGTGGATGCTGCGTAGGGTCCTCCATGCTTCCGCAGCTCCCTTGCAAGACTTGACGTGTTGGATTTGTGCATCCACCATGTGAGTGCACAAGATGCGAAACGCCGTCCTCTCACGCTTTTTGAAGGCCGAGATGACCTTGGGGTCACTCACACTTGAAGGAGGCGTCTCAGTGCCCTCCACAATGTCCCAAAGATCCTTCTCATCAAGGATCATCTCCATTTTGAACTTGAACAAGGAGAAATTGTCTCCATTGAATTTGTCCACAACACGGGGTGTCTCACCCTCATAGGCGGCCATGGCTAAAGTATGCAACTCAACCACCTCTCAAACAAATCTCTAGCTCTCTATGCACACAAAGGGGCTGAAGTATGCAACTCAACCACCTCCCAAGCAAATCCTAGCTCTCTCCACACACAAGGGACTGAAGTATACAACCCAACCCTCAAAGGAGCACAAGATCTCCCAAAATGTGAGGTTATCACTCAAACCTCACCCTCAAACTCACTCCTTGCAATTTCAGCCCACTTTGAGCAAATACTATGCATCCACTTGAGCAAACAACCTCAAGCAAGGGTAGAAACCAACTAAAGCAAGTACAAACTCACAAATCACCTCTTTGTGCTTCAAACAAGCACTTTGGTGGTGCAACTCCACCCTTAGCAACTCCACACCTCCAAAAACTTGTGCAACACCAAATGGACCTCCAAATAAGCTTCGAAGTGGATCAATTCCTCCGATATGATAGATCAGATCCTCCAACAAGCTCCAAAAAGGTCCACACTTTCACAAACTCGAATTTGGTGCTCCACCAAGGTAAATGAGGATCAGCCACTCTCCAAGAGGTAAAACAAGATCTCCAAAGACTCCAAAAGGCATGCAAAGAGAGATGAAGCTCTTCAAAGGTCCTCTCCCACCACAAATGCACCCCAAACCATGAAACAAGCACGAGTAGTCCTCCAAATGCTCCACAAGATAGGACAAGTGCTGAAGTAGCTCAAATGACAAGCAATCTCACTACAAAACCACCCCTAACACTAAAGGGAAGCTAAAGAAGTCCTCCAAGTGCACGAGGTCGAAATCTAAGGGCTGATGTACCTCAAATGTGATCTCCACTCACCATAATGCACCTCCACACTCTAAGTCGTGGGCCCATAACCTATTGAAAACATAGGGAAGATAGAAGAGCAAAGGCACACATGGTATACTCAAATGCATAAGATACAAATGGAAGAGATGAGAGGGTCACCCAACCCTATCATCTATGTACTCTCCCAATAACTCTCCCTTCACCTAACCATATGGGATAACCACACTCATGGGCTGATCCTCTTTATGAGGTGCCTCCTGCCACATGCTCTCTCTCCAATGCTAAGTACCCCACCTAGCATATCTCCTTTGGCCTAGAGCAAACTCCTAATGCTCTTTTCCAACCTTTCAACAATGGCCACAATGAGGTTCTCATAAGATGGTGGCAAACTCTCCAAAATGGTCATGACAATGTCTCCTTCCGTCACGGGCACATCAAGGGCTTCGAGTTGGTCCGCAAGAGTCTTCACCTTGTTGATGTGTTGCAAGAGGTCATCCGTCTCTTGCATCTTGATGGTGAAGAACTTGCGCCTCAAAAACAACACATTGGCCAAGCCCTTGGTCTCGTGGATGCCGCATAGAGTCTTCCATGCTTCCGCAGCTCCTTTACAAGACTTGACGTGTTGAATTTGTGCATCCACCAAGTGAGTGCACAAGATGCGAAACGCCGTTCTCTCACGCTTTTTGAAGGTTGAGATGACTTTGGGGTCACTATCATTTGAAGGAGCCGTCTCATTGCCCTCAACAATGTCCCAAAGATCCTTTTCATCAAGGATCATCTCCATCTTGAACTTGAACAAGGAGAAGTTGTCTCCATTGAACTTGTCCACAACACGGGGTGTCTCACCTTCGTAGGTGGCCATGGCTAGAGTATGCAACTCAAGGAGCTCTCAATGTCACAAGAAAATCGCAAGGGGCTGAAGTATGCAACTCAACCACCTCTCAAGCAAACCCTAGCTCTCTCCACACTCAAAGGGATAAAGTAAGCAACTCTACCACTTTCAATGCTAGCTAGCTCCAAGACAAGGGGCTGAAGTATGCAACCCAACCACCTCTCAAGCAAATCTCTAGCTTTCTATGCACACAAGGGGCTGAAGTAATCAACTCAACCACCTGCCAAGCAAACCCTAGCTCTTTCCACACACAAGGGGCTGAAGTATACAACCCAACCCTCAAAGGAGCACAAGATCTACCCAAAATGGGAGGTTATGACTCAAACCTCACCCTCATACTCACTCTTTGCAATTTCAGCCCCCTTTGAGCAAATACTACGCATTCACTTGAGCAAACAATCTCAAGCAAGGGTAGAAACCAACTAAAGCAAGTACAAACTCACAAATCACCTCCTTGAGCTTCAAACAAGCACTTTGGTGGTGCAACTCCACCCTTAGCAACTCCAAACCTCCAAAAGCTTGTGCAACACCAAATGGACCTCCAAAAAGGCTCCAAGATGGATCAACTCTTCCAATATGATAGATCAGATCCTTCAACAAGCTCCAACAAGGTGCACACCTCCACAAACTCGAATTTGGAGTTCTACCAAGCTAAATGAGGATCAGCCACTCTCCAAGGGGCAAAAAAAGATCTCCAAAGGCTCCAAAAGGCATGCAATGAGAGGTGAAGCTCCTCAGAGGTCCTCTCTAACCACAAATGTATCCCAAACCAAGAAAAAAGCAAAAGAAGTCCTCCAAATGCTCCACAAGATAGGACAAGTGCTGAAGTAGCTCAAATGGGAAGTAATGTCACTACAAAAACACTGCTAACACTAAAGAGTAGCTAAAGAAGTCCTCCACGAGCACAAGGTTGAATTCCAAGGGTTGATGTAGCTCAAATGTGATCTCCACTTACCACAATGTACCTCCACACTTGTGAAAGTGGGCCCATAACCTAATGAAAGCATAGGGAAGATAGAAGAGCAAAGGCACACATGGTATACTCAAATGTATAAGATACAAATGGAAGAGATGAGAGGGTTCCCAAACCCTCTCATCTATTTACTCTCCCAACCACTCTTCCTTCACCAAACCATATGGGATAACCACACTCATGGGCTGATCCTCCTTATGAAGTGCCTCTTACCACGTGCTCTCTCTCGAATGCTAAGCATCCTACGTAGCATATTTCCTTTGGCCTAGAGCAAACTCCTAATGCTCTATTCCAACCTTTCAACACTTGCTGCTCCATGACACCATGCCCTCTCCAAAAGTAAATGTGTACCCCGCGGTGGACTTTTTGTCATTGGCATCGCCAGCCCAATCTGCATCACAATATTCCATTAAGCGTATGAGCCCTCCTCCCAATTTCAACTTCACATGAGAGGTGCCTTCAGGTACCTCATGATCCTCTTCACTGCCATCCAATGACTCCATCTTGGCCTTGCCATGTGCTGATTCACCGTGCTAATGGCAAAAGCCAAATCAGCCCTTGTAGCCACCATGCCATTCATCAATGATCCAATCGCTGATTTGTATGGCACACTCACCATCCTCGAAGCGTCCGCATCATACTCTTCCATGCTGAGCGTCACCAACCTCACCTTGGTGTCCAATGGAGTGCCAATGGGTTTGCAATCCTCCATGCCAAATCGCTTAAGCACCTCCTCCACATACTTGGCTTGACTCATGGTGATGGTCCTTGCACCTCAATCTCTTGCAAACTCCACTCCAAGGCAGTAGTGCAACTCTCCCAAGTCTGTCATCTCAAATTGCGCCTCCAACTTGGCCTTCAATGCACCCATGGTCTCCACGTTGCTAGAGAGAATGATCAAGTCATCAACATACACAAGCACAAGCATCACATGGGCTTCTATTTGTGCAAAGTACAAGCTATGGTCAGCCACACTCCTCTCAAAGCCAAAATCCAAAAGACTTGCATCAATCTTTTGGTACCATGTTCTCGATGCTTGCTTAAGTCCATACAAAGACTTTGTAAGCTTGCAAACTAGGTGCTTATGACCATGTTGCATCAATCCCTTGGATTGCTCCATGTAGATGTCTTCTTCCAAGTCACCGTTGAGGAAGGCCGTTTTGACATTCATTTGATGCATCTCCAAATCCAACGAAGCTCCAAGGGCCACAATGCAACGTATGGTGGTGAACTTGGCCACGAGAGCAAAAGTCTCGTTGAAGTCCACTCCTTGGACTTGAGTGTTGAAAGGTTGGAATAGAGCATTAGAAGTTTGCTCTAAGCCGAAGGAGATATGCTAGGTGGGGTACTTAGCATTGGAGAGAGAGCATCTGGTAGGAGGCACCTCATAGGGAGGATCAGCCCATGAGTGTGGTTATCCCATATGGTTCGGTGAAAGGAGAGTGGTTGGGAGAGTATATAGATGAGAGGGTTTGGGAACCCTCTCATCTCTTCCATTTGTATCTTATACATTTGAGTATACCATGTGTGCCTTTGCTCTTCTATCTTCCCTATGTTTTCAATAGGTTATGGGCCCACTTCTATGAGTGTGGAGGTACATTGTGGTAAGTGGAGATCACATTTGAGCTACATCAACCCTTGGAATTCAACCTTGTGCTCGTGGAGGACTTCTTTAGCTACTCTTTAGTGTTAGCAGTGTTTTTGTAGTGACATTACTTCCCATTTGAGCTACTTCAGCACTTGTCCTATCTTGTGGAGCATTTGGAGGACTTCTTTTGCTTTTTTCTTGGTTTGGGGTGCATTTGTGCTTAGAGAGAACCTTTGAGGAGCTTCACCTCTCTTTGCATGCCTTTTGGAGCCTTTGGAGATCTTTTTTTGCCCCTTGGAGAGTGGCTGATCCTCATTTAACTTGGTGGAACACCAAATTCGAGTTTGTGGAGGTGTGCACCTTGTTGGAGCTTGTTGAAGGATCTGATCTATCATATTGGAGGAGTTGATCCACTTTGGAGCCTTTTTGGAGGTCCATTTGGTGTTGCACAAGCTTTTGGAGGCTTGGAGTTGCTAAGGGTGGATTTGCATCACCAAAGTGCTTGTTTGAAGCTCAAGGAGGTGATTTGTGAGTTTGTACTTGCTTTAGATTGGTTTCTACCCTTGCTTGAGGTTGTTTGCTCAAGTGGATGCATAAAAATTGTTCAAAAAGGGCTGAAATTACAAAGAGTGAGTATGAAGGTGAGATTTGAGTCATAATCTCACATTTTGGGTAGATCTTGTGTTCCTTTGAAGATTGGGTTGTATACTTCAGCCCCTTGTGTGTGGAGAGAGCTAGGGTTTGCTTGGGAGGTGGTTGAGTTGTATACTTCAGCCCCTTGCTATTCTCTTGTGACATTGAGAGCGCTTTGAGTTGCATACTCTAGCCATGGCCACCTACGAAGGTGAGACACCCCGTGCTGTGGACAAGTTCAATGGAGACAACTTCTCCTTGTTCAAGTTCAAAATGAAGATGATACTTGATGAAAAGGATCTTTGGGACATTGTTGAGGGCAATGAGACGGCCTCTTCAAGTAAGAGTGACCCCAAAGTCATCTCGGCCTTCAAAAAGCGTGAGAGAACGGCGTTTCGCATCTTGTGCACTCTTTTGGTGGATGCACAAATCCAACACGTCAAGTCTTGTAAAAGAGCTGCGAAAGCATGGAGGACTCTATGCGGCACCCACGAGACCAAGGGCTTGGCCAATGTGTTGTTTTTGAGGCGCAAGTTCTTCACCATCAAGATGCAAGAGACGGATGACCTTTTGCAACACATCAACAAGGTGAAGACTCTTGCGGACCAACTCGAAGCCCTTGATGTGCCCGTGACGGAAGGAGACATTGTCATGACCATTTTGGAGAGCTTGCCACCATCTTATGAGAACCTCATTGTGGCCATGGAGACCAAGGACATCAAGGAGCTCACCCTCACCTACGTGACGTTGCGATTGATGCATGAGGTGACAAGGAAGAAAGAGCATCAGATCGTGGCCACGGAGAATGCGGCGTTGGTTGCTCGTCACAAGAGTGGTGGAGATTCAACAAGGTTCAAGGTGAGCCCCTTCTATGCTTCCATTGTGGCAAACCGGGCCACTTTGCTCGTAATTGCTACAAACGCAAGAGTAGCAAGGGTGAGAAGGCCAACAAAGCCGAGGCACATGAGAGTGGTGACGACTATGCATTCATGGCCTCGCATGATGGTCCATTGAGCTTGGAGGATGATTGGATTATGGATTCGGGGGCTACCACCCACATGTCACCCCATAGAACTCATTTTGACACCTTTGAGCCCATTTCAGCCAAGAAGGTGTTCATGGGTGATGATTCGATACTCCAAGCACTTGGAAGGGGTTCCATTTTGGTGGACACCCTTGTTGAGAGATGCACTAAGCGCATTCGGTTCAAAAATGTGTTGTATGTGCCCAAGTTGCAAAGCAACCTCCTTTCGGTGAGCAAGATAGTAGAAGGAGGGTTGAATGTGCAATTTGGAGGCCTTGAGTGCATTGTGAGGCCTTCAGATGGAGACACTCGCGCCATGGCATCACGTGAGGGCAACTTGTACATTTTGCGATGCAAGGTTGTGCATGGCTTAGAGAGTGCCCAAGTTGCCAATTCTACCATGGATGGGTTGATTTTGTGGCATTGACGCATGGGGCACTTGAATGTGCAGAGCTTGAAGGCTCTTCCAAACTTGGTGAGTGGTTTTGACCATCCCAAATCACAAGATGATGACTTGTCCAACGCTTGTAAAGGTTGCATTGAGGGCAAGCAACAACGGCACTTATTTTAAAAAATGGTGCCACACGTGCCACCAAGGTGTTGGGCATTGTGCATTCAGATGTGTGTGGCCCCATGAAGACCACATCATTGTTGAAAGCATAGGGAAGATAGAAGAGCAAAGGCACACATGGTATACTCAAATGTATAAGATACAAATGGAAGAGATGGGAGGGTTCCCAAACCCTCTCATCTATATACTCTCCCAACCACTCTCCCTTCACCACACCATATGGGATAACCACTCTCATGGGCTGATCCTCCCTATGAAGTCCCTCCTACCACGTGCTTTCTCTCCAATGCTAAGTACCTCACCTAGCATATCTCCTTTGGCCTAGACCAAACTCCTAATGCTCTATTCCAACCTTTCAACACTCCCACTTTGCGATTGGCCAAAGTCCCCAATCCCCATGGCTCTCGTCAAACGCTCATGCCTGTCCCTCGCCAACGCTTTTGTCATCACGTCCGCCAACATGTCCTCAGTTGGACAATACTCTAATGTGATGCTTCTCTTCTCCACTTTTTCCATCACAAGATAGTGTTGGACCTCGATGTGTTTCGTCCTCGCATGGTGCACCGAGTTCTTGGCAAGAGCTATGGTACCTTGATTGTCACACATGATCAACGTGCCCTCCACGTCCTCACACCCCACATCCTCCAATAGCTGCCTTAGCCACATGGCCTTTGTTGTGCAATGGCTCGCCGCCATGTATTCTGCCTCTGTTGTAGATAAAGCCATCGTGCATTGCTTCTTGCTGCTCCATGACACCATGCCTTCTCCAAAGCTAAATGCGTACCCCGTGGTGGAGTTCTTGTCATTGGCATCGCTAGCCCAATCTGCATCAGAATACCCCATCAAGCGTATGTGCCCCCCTCCCAACTTCAACTTCACATGAAAGGTGCCCTTGAGGTACCTCATGATCCTCTTCACTGCCATCCAATGACTCCATCTCGGCTTTGCCATGTGCTGACTCACCGTGCTAATGGCAAAGGCCAAATCAGCCCTTGTAGCCACCATGGCATACATCAATGATCCAACCGATGATTTGTATGGCACACTCACCATCCTCGAAGCGTCCGCATCATACTCCTCCATGCTGAGCTTCACCAACTTCACCTTGGTGTCCAATGGAGTGCCGATGGGTTTGCAATCCTGCATGCCAAAACGCTTCAACACCTCCTCCACATACTTGGCTTGACTCATGGTGATGGTCCTCGCACCTCGATCTCTTGCAAACTCCACTCCAAGGCAATAGTGCAACTTTCCCAAGTCCGTCATCTTGTACTACGCCTCCAACTTGGCCTTCAATGCACCCATGGTCTCCCCGTTGCTAGAAAGAATAATCAAATCATCAACATACACAAGCACAAGCATCACATGGGCTCCCACTTGTGCAAAATACAAGCTATGGTCAGCCACACTCCTCTCAAAGCCAAAATCCAAAAGACTTGCATCAATCTTTTGGTACCATGCTCTTGATGCTTGCTTTAGTCCATACAAAGACTTTGTGAGCTTGCAAACTAGGTGCTCATGACCACGTTGCACAAACCCCTTGGGTTGCTCCATGTAGATGTCCTCCTCCAAGTCGCCGTTGAGAAAGGGCGTCTTCACATCCATTTGATGCATCTCCAAATCCAACGAAGCTCCAAGGGCCACAATGCACCGTATGGTGGTGAACTTGGCCACGGGAGCAAAAGTCTCGTTGAAGTCCACTCCTTGCACTTGAGAGAATCCCCTTGCCACCAACCTTGCCTTGTGACGCACAATCTCTCCCGTGGCATCTCTCTTGGTTTTGAACACCCACTTGCATCCCACGGCCTTGCGAGATGGAGGAAGGGTGGTCAACTCCCATGTGCCGTTGGCATGAAGAGAGTGGTACTCCTCCTCCATGGCTGCCTCCCACTTGCTTGCATCACGAGACTCCAAGGCCTCTTCAAGTGTGGTGGGATCATCAACAAGGGCCACATTTGCATGATCTCAGTTGGAAGATGGTTGAGGAAAGATGTGGTTCTTCCACCACTCCCCCAAAGGCTGGTTTACCCTTGTGGATTGCCGCACGCCTCCCACATGTTAGGTGCCTCCCGCTTCAGCTGTTGGAGCAATGCCTTGTGCATTCTTTTTCCTTGTGACCTTCTTGGGCTAGGAGCCCTCATCACCTTGGCTTGCACTTGCATCCTCTACAATGTCACCATCTCTATGCTCGAGGGGGTGGTGCTCATCGTCTCCATCATCATCATCATCATCATTCGAGGGCGTTGGAGATGTGTCCACAACAAGGTCGCCACTACTCCTACTTGGACCCAACTCCAACTCTCCTTGCAACTCTCCATGCTCACAGAAGGTCACATCACAACATCGAATGATCTTCTTGGACTCCAAACAAATCAACCTATAAGCCTTGGAGCCCTCACAATATCCCAAAAACAAACACCTTACGGCCTTTGCATCAAGTTTGGTTCTTGATGCATTGGGGATCTTAGCATATGCAACACACCCAAACACCCTGATGTGTGCTACCGAAGGCCTCCTGCCACTCCAGGCCTCTTTTGGAGTCTTGCCATGCACCGCACTAGTAGGGCATCGGTTGCGAATGTACACCGCGTTGCTCACGGCCTCAGCCCAATACTCCAACCCAAGCTTTTGGCCATAGATCATGCTCCTAGCCATCTCCACAATGGTGCGGTTGGCCCTCTCGGCCACTCCATTTTGCTGCGGTGTATGTGGAGTTGAAGTTTGGTGCACAATACCTTGGGCCTTCAAATAGGCCTCGAATTGGTCGGAAGTGTACTCCCAGCCGTTGTCAGACCGCAATACCTTGATGGAGCACTCCGCCTCCTTCTCCACCAAGGCTTTGAACACGTTGAATCGCTCAAAGCACTCGCTCTTGGCCTTGAGAAAGTACACCCACACCTTTTTTGAAAAGTCGTCAATGAAGGTCAAAAAATACCTTGCTCCACCCAATGATGTGGTTTTCATGAGGCCACACACATCTGGATGCACAATGCCCAACACCTTGGTGGCACGTGTGGCACCATCCTTTGGAAATGAGTGCCGTTGTTGCTTGCCCTCAATGCAATCTTCACAAGCATTGAGCAAGTCATCTGCATGGGACTTGGGAAGGTCAAGGCCACTCACCAAGTTTGGAAGAGCCTTCAAGCTCTACACATTCAAGTGCCCCATGCGTCGATGCCACAAAATCAACCCATCCATGGTAGAATTGGCAACTTGGGCACTCTCTCCGCCATGCACAACCTTGCACCGCAAAATGTACAAGTTGCCCTCACGTGATGCCATGGCTCGAGTGTCTCCATCCAGAGACCTCACAATGCACCCAAGGCCTCCAAATTGCACATTCAATCCTCCTTCAACTATCTTGCTCACCGAAAGGAGGTTGCTTTGCAACTTGGGCACATACAACACATTTTTGACCCGAATGCGCTTGGTGCATCTCTCAACAAGGGTGTCCACCAAAATGGAACCCCTTCCAAGTGCTTGGAGTATCGAATCATCACCCATGAACACCTTCTTGGCTGAAATGGGCTCAAAGGTGTCAAAATGAGTTCTATGGGGTGACATGTGGGTGGTAGCCCCCGAATCCATAATCCAATCATCCTCCAAGCTCAATGGACCATCATGAGAGGCCATGAATGCATAGTCGTCACCACTCTCATGTGCCTCGGCTTTGTTGGCCTTCTCACCCTTGCTACTCTTGCGTTTGTAGCAATTACGAGCAAAGTGGCCCGGTTTGCCACAATGGAAGCATAGAAGGGGCTCACCTTGAACCTTGTTGAATCTCCACCACTCTTGTGACGAGCAACCAACGCCGCATTCTCCGTGGCCACGATCTGATGCTCTTTCTTCCTTGTCACCTCATGCATCAATCGCAACGTCACGTAGGTGAGGGTGAGCTCCTTGATGTCCTTGGTCTCCATGGCCACAATGAGGTTCTCATAAGATGGTGGCAAGCTCTCCAAAATGGTCATGACAATGTCTCCTTCCGTCACGGGCACATCAAGGGCTTCGAGTTGAATCGCAAGAGTCTTCACCTTGTTGATGTGTTGCAAAAGGTCATCCGTCTCTTGCATCTTGATGGTGAAGAACTTGCGCCTCAAAAACAACACATTGGCCAAGCTCTTGGTCTCGTGGGTGCCGCATAGAGTCCTCCATGCTTCCGCAGCTCCTTCACAAGACTTAACGTGTTGAATTTGTGCATCCACCAAGTGAGTGCATAAGATGCGAAACACCGTCTTTTCACGCGTTTTGAAGGCGGAGATGGCCTTAGGGTCACTCTCACTTGAAGGGGCCGTCTCATTGCCTTCAAGAATGTCCCAAAGATCCTTTTCATCAAGGATCATCTCCATCTTGAACTTGAACAAGGAGAAGTTGTCTCCATTGAACTTGTCCACAGCACGGGGTGTCTCACCTTCGTAGGTGGCCATGGCTAGAGTATGCAACTCAAAGCGCTCTCAATGTCACAAGAGAATAGCAAGGGGCTGAAGTATACAACTCAACCACCTCCCAAGCAAACCCTAGCTCTCTCCACACTCAAAGGAATAAAGTGAGCAACTCAACCACTTTCAATGCTAGCTAGCTCCAAGACAAGGGGCTGAAGTATGCAACCCAACCACCTCTCAAGCAAATCTCTAGCTTTCTATGCACACAAGGGGCTGAAGTAATCAACTCAACCACCTGCCAAGCAAACCCTAGCTCTTTCCACACACAAGGGGCTGAAGTATACAACCCAACCCTCAAAGGAGCACAAGATCTACCCAAAATGTGAGGTTATCACTCAAACCTCACCCTCATACTCACTCTTTGCAATTTCAGCCCCCTTTGAGCAAATACTATGCATCCATTTGAGCAAACAACCTCAAGCAAGGGTAGAAACCAACTAAAGCAAGTACAAACTCACAAATCACCTCCTTGTGCTTCAAAGAAGCACTTTGGTGATGCAAATCCACCCTTAGCAACTCCAAACCTCCAAAAGCTTGTGCAACACCAAATGGACCTCCAAATGAGCTCCAAAGTGGATCAACTCCTCCAATATGATAGATCAGATCCTTCAACAAGCTCCAACAAGGTGCACACCTCCACAAACTCGAATTTGGTGTTCCACCAAGCTAAATGAGGATCAGCCACTCTCCAAGAGGCAAAACAAGATCTCCAAAGACTCCAAAAGGCATGCAAAGAGAGGTGAAGCTCCTCAAAGGTTCTCTCTAACTACAAATGCATCCCAAACCAAGAAACAAGCACAAAAAGTCCTCCAAATGCTCTACAAGATAAGATAAGGGCTGAAGTAGCTCAAATGAGAAGCAATGTCACTACAAAAACACTGCTAACACTAAAGAGTAGCTAAAGAAGTCCTCCAAGAGCACAAGGTCGAATTCTAAGGGCTGATGTACCTCAAATGTGATCTCCACTCACCACAATGTACCTCCACACTCATAGAAGTGGGCCCATAACCTATTGAAAACATAGGGAAGATAGAAGAGCAAAGGCACACATGGTATACTCAAATGTATAAGATACAAATGGAAGAGATGAGAGGGTTCCCAAACCCTCTCATCTATATACTCTCCCAACCACTCTCCTTTCACCGAACCATATGGGATAACCACACTCATGGGCTGATCCTCCCTATGAGGTGCCTCCTACCAGATGCTCTCTCTCCAATGCTAAGTACCCCACCTAGCATATCTCCTTTGGCCTAGAGCAAACTCCTAATGCTCTATTCTAACCTTTCAACATACCATACCTAGCATATCTCATTTGGCCTAGAGCAAACTCTTAATGCTCTATTCCAACCTTTCAACACATACTACCCAATTAATAGAATCAAGATTATTATAGAAATAAGATGTATGTGGAAGTGTTGCCTCTTTCAACTTTCATATTGCTCAAAATGTACACAATATCCTTAAGATATATTTTGGTTTGCATACCAAAATCACTATAAAAATTTGTTGCATCCTTGCCATTTGTGTTTAGAAAGGGCCCTTGAACCTACACTTTAACAAGCCTTTGGACTTAGAAATTGGTTGTATAGTTCTTCAAATATGAAACACAGAGCCCTATACTCCCTACTTTTGTCTTGTAATTGCATTTGACATGGAAGAGTTCTTAATGTATAATACTTTGGGCCCCAAATTCTAAACGTATCTATAGCATCCTTCATTATTATTTTATCTAAGTCCTTGTTCACATACATTAGCAATACATTTAGACTAAAATGACTCTTGAATGTTCATTATGTACCAATTATTTGTAATTATGCAAAATTAGTTGAAGTGCTTGGCTTCAATGCTACTAATTGTACATATTGCTACTAGGATGCAGTAGCCACATGCTTTGCCCAATTGAAAACTTCACCACATATACCATTCATTTCATTTGTAGATTATGAAACTTCAAAATCACATTTCCAATATTGTTGATATTTTATTAGTGAAACATTATATGAAGCATGTCTAGAACCCTAGTAGCACGTTTTTTATGGCTCATCTTTTGCAATGGACAACCCTCTAATGCTTTTGTTAGTATCAATTTGGGCGTAGATTTCAAGTCTTATGTGATCTACGTAGATACTATTTAAGCATTAAGAGCACAAACAATTTTATTAAATAAAAGATTGCTTCCTACTTTTACATAAGATGTTTCAAAACCCTTTAAATCAAAAGAATGAATCGAATTTACAAAACTAAAAAACAAACATTATACCAAATGTATTATGTATTTGAACATTGAATTACAATGGTAAGAAATCAATTGTTATTGGTAAAAATTATATTCATGAAGATAACAATTTATCTTGTAATCTTTAAGGTCATTAAAATTAGAATAGTAAATTTTGAAAAATACATTTGTTAGTGGCCAGCTCAACGTAATTAAAATGATTTCATACTTTGAAATGCAAAGTTGTTTTAGAGTCACTTGTATAGTTTTGAATTTCTACGTATTTTGAGTTTGGTCAATTTAGAGTTTAGACATTAACCGCATTTTAGATTTGAAAGCATTTGTTAATACCATTTTAAGTCAATGGTTCTATGGGTATTAAAAAGAACAATTAGAGTGAGTGCTTTGTTTTTACTTGACAAAAGAAAAAGAAAAATCAATCAAGCACAATGGAAAGTGCTTGTTTGCTGAACAAAGGGAGTAGGAGTTCCAAACCTCAAGAAGTATTTTGGAAAACAAGTGATCCACTAGAAAGAATAAGATGGAGGGAAAAAAACCTTACTCAAAAAATGAGATGAAGCCATGAAACATTTATATAACCGTATAACCTTCCTATATGTGGTCATTTAGCCAAATTTAATAAATGCTTATATGGTGTAACTTAAATATTTATGTTAAAGAATGTACATTTAATATAAATGCAACATCAACAATTGAATTCCTCCAAAGTAGTATATTTAAACTTTGCAAATAAAATGTATTTGATTTTTAGATAAAAAATAGAGATGTTCACATGTACATAATTATAGATATTAGTGTTGTGTGTTTGGAAAGTTCTATTGGACATGTACGTTATCTTTTTATTGGTTTCCATGTAGAACCATAGAAGGGATTCACTTGCTACTAATCGGTGGTTTTAGGGTGGATGCATGGTTAATTGACCCAAAATGCATGTCCCATTCAATTTTTAGGAACATGTTTTGATGCAAGGCTTATTTTTTATAAAAGAAAGAGCTTGGAAGCATCCTAAATTAGTGAATATGTTCTATATTTGTTCATAAAATAAAATATGTAATCAATGTTTGTTAAAACTAAAAATATTAGAAATAAGGGACTTTTCAATGCATATTTTTGGACTGTCCCGTTCACAACATCCTATGAGTATGATAGACATACTGTATCAATTTAGCTTTAATGTGTACATAGGGACTACATATGTGATTTAGCATCTTTTAAGTATTTCAAAAACATGCTATAATTTTAGACAAGTGTCATACAATAATAGCCATGGACATTTAAGTGCCCAAATTAATGTTGAATGTTTAGGCAGCAATATCTTAATGGTTTTAACATTTTTTTCATTTTTTCATTTTTCTTTTTCAAAAGCTTTCATAATGGCTACATGGGCTTATTCTTTTTTTGTAGAATGCACGTATTTGTATAAAGGAAAACAAACACTTTGTGATCCATACTCACAGAAATCTCAAAATTTTGGACTTTTTATGAGGTCTTATTTGTTGTTTTTGGATCAACCAACCATGCATCCACCTTTATTAACCCTTCACTGCCTAGCCCTTGTTTGAGACGACATGCTCCAGAACCTTTTGACATCACATTCCCACAACTATATGGATGAAATTTTCAAATTTTGGTGTTAGGTAAGATGCAAGAGGGGAGGCAATGTGAGATGCATCGTTAAAATTTTGATTAACTTAACACGTATGCAGGTCCAATTCACCAAAATTGAAAAGCCAAGCAGACAAAATTTGGCCGCTTGGGCGGCCTAGGGTTAATGTATCAATGACCATCAATGTATTTTCCATAGTGTTAGCATTATGTCAAAACCTTTTCTATTGTATATAGCAAATTTAGGTGCTTTAGCTAAAACTAATCCTACTTTTAAATATACAAGAGTCCAATTCATATTAGACATAAAAAATGATGTTTGTTTCCACATTCATTTAACATTAGATTTTTTATGTATATTTTAATTTAGGTTTTAAAAGTAAACTTGGATCTCAAAAAAGGCCTAGGACCAAAGACAAAGTTTTTGATTTTGCATAACTTATGTCTTATTTTTTCTTGTCAAAAGAATAAATCTAAAAAAACCATATGTAAAATTTGATAAAGTTTTCAACTTATGCAATGTATAAAGCTAAAGTAACCCATCATTTATTAGATTTCTTAATACTAATGTTGTAGATGATATTTGTTATAATTATTCAATGCTAGAGTATACTAAATGTAAAAAAAAATCCCAAAAAGAACCTTCCAAGACATGGTGAGTATTTAGATAGAAACAGCAAAGCAAAACAATGTTATTTTTTTTGAAACATCAATATCATCAATTGTGCAAGAAAAATAATTTTCAAAAGCTATAGCTGCTTTCTAATCATAAGTAAATTTACTATGAGAGCTATCATCATACATACAAATTCATTTTTGGTTTTTACTACAATACAAATGCTCAATTATCTCTATGATGACATAGGTGCAAGGTTTTTTTTCAACAACACTTAGTGCAGTGTTGTCCTTGTGACATTGGGCTATATTTCGAGGGAAGGCCTGTCATGGGCCGAAATCTGTTAAAGGTGGCAACCAAAAAAATGGCTGCATAGGTGTCATCACCTTGCAAAATAGGATAAACAACCATAATGGTTATTAAGTCAAGAAAATGGTAAAGACAATGCAAATTACAACATTTTAAATATTGGCACGACATTAGTAAAATTTATGTGGGAACCAACAACATGTTTAGTTAATGAACTTTAGATATACATAGGTATCTTTAAGTATATATGAATAAGCTAGACTTGATATTTATGATTTCACAAATAGTTCTTTGCTTAATCTTTGCTTTGCATTTTGATCAATGCTTTGTTTAAATTTACATAAAAAGACCAAGTTACCACAAAGTGTGGTTCAATTACTTATGTTTCTTTTGGAATGAAGTTTATACTAGACTTTTTTCAACTAAAAATTGAAACTTGTACAACATGTTGTTCATAAGAAGTGACAATAGATTTAAATCAAGCCCCTTATCAAGAATTTTTATGCATTTTCTGAAATCCTAGGTCATATTTCATTGTTAACACCCTCTGAAGTTTGGTCTAGTTTGTGTTTTTTCCAATTATTTTAGATTGTGTAAAGAATTTGGTGAGATCCAACCAATTTTATTTTAAGACTTGCTCAAACTTCTTCAAAAGAAACCTATTGTATTATTGCACATGATTTGCTTATAGATGTAGTGAAAAAAAGTAGTCACATATATCAAAATTTAAAATTCTTTAAAAAACAAATTATTTTCTAATGATAAATGAAACACAACTTTAAAGCGTTGTTAAAATCAAATCTCTACAAACACATGTTATAGTTATTTAATAACTAGGGAAATTTTCGTGGATATCCCTAAAGTTTGCAATATTTTCATAGATACCCTTGTTTTTTCAGAAATATCACAAATACCCTTGGACCAAAAAAAATAGGCTTTTGTTTTGTCGTGCATGCCACTTCCCTTCTTCCTTGTGTGCAGGCATAATAAGAAAGAAGTAGTGTGCGTACAAAGGGAAAAGGAAGTGACATGCATAACAAAACAAATGCCTAAATATTTTGGTCTAAGAATATATGTGATATTTTTGAAAAAGCACTGGTATCTATGAAAATATTGCAAACTTTAGGGGTATCCACGAAATCTCCTCTAATAACTATGCCATGCGCTTTTGGTTGAACCTTGCTTTGTTGTAATGTTTAAATGATTAATCAATTTTATAAGCATACATTTAAAGTTAGACTTTTTGAAAAGCAATTTGACAGTTGCTTTAGTTCTTATGGTAATCTTACATTTTATACACTATTCAATGAAACAAACAGCTTAAATCAGATTACATAATCTCTACAATATTTGGCTTTATATAGAGTAATGCAATAATTTTTTACTAGCATACCATTAAGTACCTAAATATTATTGGTGCAACTCGTTAGGACTAATCAATCTAGCTTCTTGTATGTCTAAGCCAGTATCCTTGTATGTCTAAGCCAGTACTCTTGTATGTGTAAGTCAGTATTCTTCAATAACTTTGCTTGACTTCCATTGTTTCTAATTTCCTAAACAATACATGATTTTATAAACTGTCAAGTTTAAAGGTTTAAACATTCAAGCCATAAAATGAAATAAGGAGATTTTTTTTCTTTTGCTATTTCTTTATATAATTCCAAAAGGTTTATCCTTGATAAGATTTTATTTTAATATATGCTTTTTTAATTTAACAAAAAATCTCTTGATTTGTCATATTGTGTTTCAAATGTTTAACCCTTAAGTGCTTGGCAATGATTGCGGATTGCCTTTAGTGTAGCTTCTACAATGTTTTCAGAGGTGGGCACCAATAGTATAACGATTGCAAAAGTAAACAATGCTTGTTGACCTCATGAAAATTGCAATAAGGACAACTTGGGACCTAACATTATGATTTTGAATTTTTTCACAATTTAAGTTACCAAAAAATATGAGTACATTTGGTGAGGTTGTTTTTTGCCTTCCACAATGGACCGTGTGTTTATGATCAAATTTGAAAAAAAAACAAATGAAAAACGGCTTTTGCCTACATAATATTTTTTTTAAATTGGAGGACAAAAAATGTCCTCCTTGGCATTTAGGGGTTAAGGAGGCATTCCAAATTTATTTTGTTCTCTCATGACTTCAATCATTGATGATCACGTTGCAATTCTAAAATAATAAAGATTTTTTGATTTAGGATTTATTTTTAAATTGCAGCTATTTAAAAGATGTTGTTTATTGGATTTGGGATCACTATTTGAACACACATGTCTTTATTATGTAGACAGATATACTTTCAACTATAGAAAATTGAAACGGGTTGCAAAACAACAATGTTTTTAATGAAACTGATAAATACTGCAAAGGTGGATAAAAATATATATGGATGAAACATGTTATTGTTTTCATTTGTAAATAAATTGTGCAAGAATATTTATGTAGTGACATTTCAAAAACACACTAGAAAATCATTTCATTGGTTTTAGAATTGGGATATGTGTGATAGCCTTGTTGTCATAATAAATAAATTGGAGGCAAAGATGAATTGATGAAGATTATTTCTTTTCAATTGGATGAAAAAAAGAACATGTCATTGATAAAAACATGCTCTAAATGATTGGTTCACAATGATTACAAATGTCCTAAACAATTGTAATTGCTTAGCTATTGTATAATTGTCTAGGATATTTGTATTTGTTGTTCAGAAACCAATCATTTAGGACACGTTTTTTTACTAGTGTTTACACTCTAAAGTTGAACAAAAAGTTTAGTAAGTTCTTGATATTGAACATGGTCTTTCTATAGTCAACATTTCATATTGTTAGTATGATTGTAAAAATACAATTGTTGCTAATGCATTGACAGAGTCAAATTGTTTTGAATTGTTGCAAATTATTAGTACTTGGTGGATTGTAAATGAGCATAGTTTCTTTTAGTGTTCACTTTATGTATTCTAGGTAAGCAAAGAATATCAATGTTTTCCTGTTTGTCAAATTACTATTTGTTTTTGTTCAAATTGCTATGCTTTTAAACTTCTTCCTTTATATACATTTATAGCAAATTATATGGACCAAATCTCAGATCCCATTTTAAAGTTATTGCATGAATTCTTATATGCTTGTTGTTACCAAAAATTACAAAATAACACGCTTGTATGTGTAGGAACATGGTGATTGAAGAACTGCAAGAGTAAGATTCAAAGATAAGCTTGTCAAAGATTGATAAATCCATGCTTCATAAATAAACATCAGAACATTTTGACTTTTCCAAAGTGAGGTTAATTTCTTACAAAAATTAGGTCAATTTTTTAAACCTTATGTGATATTCAATAAAAGTTGATATTTAACCCATTCTTCTACATTAAAGAAATTATGAAGCTAATCAATTAAAAAATATAAACCTATTAAAAAATGGAAAAATATAAAATGTTACTAAAATCGTACATTAAAAATCTTAAACATTGAATAGCACAAGGTTGCACATATTTTTTATGTAAGAAAAAAACCATTGCGTTACTTACACATATACAATTTACAAATTGTTTTGTTTAATGTAACATTAAAGCTTTGGAAGCTTACAATGATACATAATAATATCACTGCATGAATCAAATAATTTTGCACAATACTAAGTTGCAAATATTGACACATGTTTTTGTGCAGCATGGCAGGTACAGGAATATTTAAAGAAATCCTTGATGGAGACACCTATAAATACTATGTTGATGGCGAGTGGAAAGTCTCAGCCTCTGGAAAATCAGTTGGAGTTGTGAATCCCACCACTTTAAAGCCTCAATTCAAAGTACAGGCTTGTACTCAAGATGAAGTTAATAAATGTGTAGAAACTGCAAAGGCTGCTCAAAAAGGATGGGCAAAAACACCCTTGTGGAAAAGAGCCGAAGCATTACATAGGTTTGCAGCTATTTTGAAAGACCAAAAAGCACCTATTGCCGAGTGTCTTGTGGCAGAAGTGGCTAAGTGCTTAAAAAATGCCATTACGGAGGTGGTACGATCTGGAGACTTGTTATCTTACGCAGCAGAAGAAGGCATTAGAATTCTTGCGGAAGGCAAGTTCTTGGTGTCAGATTGCTTTCCTGGAAATGGGAGAAATAAATATTGTCTAGCATCAAAGATTCCACTAGGAGTTATTTTAGCTATTCCTCCGTTCAATTACCCTGTAAACTTGGCAGTATCCAAACTAGGACCAGCGCTAGTGGCAGGCAACGCTGTGGTGTTGAAGCCTCCAACGCAAGGGGGTGTATCATGTTTGCATATGATGCATTGTTTGCACATGTCAGGGTTTCCAAAAGGCTTGGTGTGCGCTGTGACTGGAAAAGGATCAGAAATTGGAGATCTCCTCACCATGCATCCAGGAATTAGTTGCATCAGCTTCACAGGGGGAGACACAGGCATTGCCATCTCAAAAAAAGCAGGCATGATCCCCTTGCAAATGGAACTTGGAGGAAAGGACACGTGCTTGGTTTTGGAAGATGCAGACTTGGAATTGGCTGCAACCAACATCATTAAAGGGGGGTATTCTTATAGTGGCCAAAGATGCACTGCTGTAAAAGTGGTTTGCGTGATGGAATCAGTGGCTGATGAGTTGGTGAAGAAGGTCAATGAAAAAATTAAAAAGCTCACAGTGGGCATGCCTGACAAGGATTGCGACATCACGCCAGTCATTAGCGAATCTTCAGCCAATTTCATCCAAGGTCTTGTTGAGGATGCCAAGCAAAAAGGGGCAAAATTCCATCAAGAATGGAAGCGAGAGGGCAACTTGATTTGGCCCGTGCTCATTGATAATGTCAAACCAGACATGAGAATTGCTTGGGAAGAGCCATTTGGGCCAGTGATTCCAGTGTTGCGCATAAAAACACCAGAAGAAGGCATCCATCATTGTAATGCCAACAATTTTGCCTTGCAAGGATGTATCTTCACTAAGAACATTGACAAAGCCATAATGTTTAGTGATGCCATGGAGTCTGGCACTATTCAAATCAATGCCGCACCAGCACGAGGACCAGATCACTTTCCCTTCCAAGGCTTACGAGACAGCGGCATTGGTTCTCAAGGCATCACCAATAGCATTATTATGATGACTAAAACTAAAAGCACTGTCCTTAATTTGCCCAAGGAATCCTACACCATGGGTTAAGAAGTATGTATGGTGGTTATTCATCTGGATACAAGATGAATTAATTTCTAAACACAAAACGTTTACACAAAGTCTTTAGACCTTTTATCATGTCTAATAAGGATCAAATTAGCTTAATACACATAAGTATGGTAAATTTCCTAAATTTCATGGACTAGTCGTCACATGAATGAATGCTTGTTAAAATTTTGATTGCTTTACCTACATAAACGTAACATATGTAAAATTATATTTTTATTCATATAAAAAAACTGAGGTTCATTTGGTATATTGTAAAATAAGACTAAGGTCAACATTTAACCCCTAAAGGACCAAGCCCTTTTTATGTCAAAATCACTAAAAACTACCACTTCTAGGAGGTTTAGCAAAAAGGGATTTCATGTTTTGTTTTTGGGAAATCCAACCGTAGGATCTTGCCCTTGACTAGAAGAGGTACTTGTGGGAAAAAAATCATCTCATTCCAATTGGAGAGGAGTGAGATGTTTACAACCAAAGTGAAAAAAAAGTTTTTTTCCATGTTGCCCAAAAAATTCAAAAGCCTTTGACCACTCTTATAACAAAAAAATTGCTCTACCCAAAGTTGCGCTTTATTTTTTCTATGTAGGAGATCAAGTTAGGTATGTGTGGGAGAGCTTTCAAATCAACTGGAACTATACAACACATGGAAAAAAATAGTAAGTAAAAAGAAGTAGAGAATGAGTCAAAACACTAAATTGTTAAGAATGTAATTATGGAGATGAAAAATGCAAATCCCAACAATGATTATGTTGTGATAAGCAATCTACTTCCTTCCGTTTATTTTTTTTCCAAAATATAGAAAATGGAGTAAAATAAAGGACTTCAAAGTTTATTTAGAGTAGAGATTCCAAAACTGCCTGCAAACAAAAATTCCTCATAACTTTCATGTCATTGATTGAAATTGAATGATTCAAAGCTTCTCATGAACAAAAACATCTAAAGAACCAATTTCAAATTTGTGTTTCAAACAATAGTAATTTTTAAAGAAGTTTTTGGGCTGCCCAGACGGACAGTCTCTCCCAAATTTTCATAAATTCATGCATAACTTCTTTGTCAAATGTCAAAATGAAGAAGAATTTAGATGCCCAGGTGGATCTTTGAATTCACCATCTTCAATAAAAGTTTCAAAAAATCACACAAAGTAGTTTAGCCATAGGTACATGCCCAAAGTCCAACTTGTCCCGCAAAGCGGTCCTTTAGGGGTTAAAGAACAAATACAATGAAAATTATTCAACATGGAATTATATTGCGCTTTGTTAACGATTTTACCTTTCACAAGTAGCTCATAAATTTTATTTGGAATTCCCAAATAAAAATCTTCACAATTTGATGTGCAAATTGTCAACTCTAAAATTGTTGAATAAAAATCACAACAATCATCACTTGCATATGAGGTAGTAGGCAACATTGTGGAATGTGGACATAGTTAATTGTAATTGAATCTCAATCATTTGACATGTTTATTAAAGAGTTAAGAAATTCAGTTTAACAAAGGCATGTTGAGAGTTTGAAAATTTATTAGGTGTTCTACAAAGTTAATGTAGCAAACAATCACACTTAAGATATAGGAGCATATGGTATACTAGTGGTTCACACAACATTGTAGAAATTGCTTAAAAACCTTCATTATAAATAGTAAAGATTCAATGTTTTTAATGAAATATATCCCTCACTTTAATCATAAGTCTCATGCTTTTATTGAATCATAAGTCTCATACTTTTATTGCAAATGAAGTGATTTAGAGTAACATATGAAATGTTGATAGCAATGACACATGAAAAGTGAAACTGTAATTGTATTGAGTATGTTAGAAATAAAATATTAAAATCTAATCTAATAGGTACATGCCTTTGATTTCATGCAATAAGTGTTTAATATTGTCTTCATGTAATGACAAATTTTGTTTGGTACAATAGCAAGACATCAATATGCATGCAATGTGATTAAGAAAAGAAATGTCTATCAAATTGTTGACATTTATTAGTTTTTTATAAGAGGCACATGAATATTCATATGTGGTGAACATAAAAGTAACTACTAGTGATGACATCTTCAATATAACATTATTTACTTGGTAATATCATACACAATCATATACAAGTTGTTGAATTACAGTATTGCTTAAGCTCTCACAATTATCTAGTTGTCAATTTCATCTCACTAGTAGAAAACTGGTCCAAATCAAGCAATCCCTACCAACACAAGCCTTGACACAAGCACATTCGAATAAACACAATTTTGTTCAAAATGTTCATATCAAGATATCTACATCAACAAAATAATGTTGACTAGGGTTCCATTTCTAATATGTCTTGTTCATGGTTGTTACTTTGGCAAGTTTTGGCCAAAGGACAAGGCAAGCAAGCAAGCAATCCAACTACATAGACAAGTTGTTTACTCCAATATTGCATTTAAAGGTTTTTGATTATAAAAAGTAAGAAACACAATACTGTATTTTACCTTCATTGTGTGACATGGCTTTTGATTTAGTAACGTGACTATCCTTGCTAAAATCAAGACAAAGACATTGAGGGACATAGGGTTGTGTCCACGTCCTAACGGCTTGCATTTGCGTTTGGCTTTAAAACTAAACACACACACATATGTGTGTGTGTAGAGAGAGAGAGAGAACTACTAAAGCTACATCCAAAATTGCTTACACCACACCCTTATAAGCATATATTTTGTAAATTTAATTATTTTTTATTCAAGTGGTCCATCATTCATTCAATCAAGGCATTATCACCTTCTTGAAAGAAAGAAAAACAAATACAATTTTTTGTTGAACTTTTATTGCACCTTTGCTTTTTTTTTTATGTATCTTTGCTTCAAATATTTCAAAACTCATATACTTTTAGTTTCACATTCAAGCACCTCCATTTTTTTTGAATATAGCTTGAGAATGATAAAGGTGAAACAAATCTCTTGACCCAAATTTAAAAATCAACATGAAATTCTCATAGTTTATGCTCAAAGCAAACCTTGGAGTGCAGCATTAGCAATTTTGGGTGTGGCTTTAGCAATTCCCCATATATATATATATATATATATATGGAGAATTGCTAAAGCCACACCCAAATCTAATAACGCCACACTCCAAGGTGTGCTTTGAACATGAAATGTGAGAAATCAATACTAATTTTTTTGATTTGAATCAAAACAATTGTTTCACTTATATCATTGTAAGGCTGTATATTTAAAAAAATTGGAGGTGTTTGAATTTGAAATTGAAAATATAAGACTTTTAAGTTACCTAACCCCTAAGCGCCCTAGGGGCCAAAACATGGCCTCTTATTTTTGAAAAAATATTTGTTTGACCATTATAATCTTTTCAATGGTACAATGAAAGGACATATCCTTTTCCTTGGAGCTCCAAGCCTATGCTCATTACTAATCAAAATAGTCAATTTTTGTGGATCTCTTTTAGGTGATAGTTTGATTGGAATGAGTTCCAAAGGGTTTGGATTTGAGTAAACTTTTGCTAGGCGCCCAAAGCAAAAATACATCAATTAAATAGCAATGGTGCAATGAAAGTTCAAAAAACATTTGTATTTGTTCTTCTTTCTTTCAAAGAGGTGGTAATATCACAATTGAATGGTGATGGACCACTTGAGTAAAACAATCATTAAATTCTCAAACCTTATGCTCATGTGGGTGTGGCTAGCAATTCCTTATATGTATTTATATATTTATGTTTATATATATATATATATATATATATATATATATATATATATATACTAGTTTACTCACCCATTGTACCAATGAGGTTATCCTTGTGCCCCTTTATCCCTATACCCTTTATCCGTATGCCCCTTTGTCTCCGTGCCCTCCTATCCTTGTGCCCCTATCCTGTGTCCTTATCCCCAAGGCCCTATTCTTGTGCCCTCCTATCCTTGTACCCCCTATCTTTGTGCCCTCCCTCCCCCAAGTTTACTTTATTCCATTTATAACTTTAGTCAAATTGTTACTCCACTCTATTTTAAAGTGGAACAAAAGATGGAATTTGCAAAATTGTCCTGCTCACTTATAGAGCCATTGAGTGCAACAACTACCACCACTACTGCCACCGTTGCCAATTCAATTATTAACCCCTAAAAGAACCATTGTCCCTTTGGGGACAAATGGGATTTTGGGCATGTACCTAAGGCTAAACTATTTTGTGTAATTTTTTGAAACTTTCATTAAAGGTGGAAAATTCAAAGATCTTTGTGGGTATCTAATATTTTCTTCATTTTGACATTTATTGTTGAAGTTATGCATGAATAATTGAAATTTTGGAGAGGATTGCCCGTCTGGATAACCCAAAATATTTCTTTAAGATTCCCATTTTTTAAGAATAAAAATTTGAAATTGGATTTTTAGATTTTTTTATACATGGGAGCTTTGAATCATTCAATTTCAATCAATGACATGAAAATTATGAGGAGTTTTTGTTTGCAGGCAATTATAGATTCCCTACTCTAAAATAAACTTTGAAGTCCTTTATTCTACTCGATTTTTGGTATTTTGGGAAAATAATTAAACCAAAGGAAGTAGATTATTTATTACAACATTACAAACATTGGGATTTGCATTTTTCATTTCAAAAATTAAATTTTTAACAATTTAGTGTTTTGACTCATTTTTTACTTTTTTTTACTTACTATTTGTACCCAATGTATTGTGTAGTTTGAATATTTTTGAAATTCTCCCACATATACCTAACTTGGTCTTCCACATGGAAAAATAAAAGCACAACTTTGGATAGAGCAGTTTTTTTCATGTGAGAGTGGTCAAGGGTTTCTGAAATTTATGGATAGCAAGGAAAAAAAGTTTTCCCTTCATTTCAGATGTAAATATCTCCCTCCTTTCCATCTAGAATGACCTGATTTTTTTCCCACAAGTACCTCCTCTAGTCTAAGGCAAGATCCTATGGTTGAATTTCCAAAAAAAAATAAAGATTCTACCTACTTACTCAACCCCTAGAATTGAAAGTTTTCAATGATTTTGGCATAAAAAATGGCTTGGTCCTTCAAGGGGGTTTATATAGAAGAGAGAGAGAGAGAGAGATATATATATATATATATACACACACACACACATATATGCACATATACAAGTCTTTCTTTCATGTCGTACCGAAGGGGATATGTCCCCCATGCCCTCAATTAGAGATGTCTACCCCATGGCCCCCAACCCCCATGAATCCCCATGCATCCCCCGTCCCTCCCTCGTACCCCATCTATCCCTGTCCCCCATCTATCCACTACAAGGAAACCATGGTCAAATCTACAAAAAAGTTGACAAAGATTGTGTCCTAATCTACAATGTATTGCAGATTAGGTCACAATCTCTGTCAACTTTTTTGTAGATTCGACTAGTGTTTGGGGAGAAATTTTAGCTTCAACGATTGAAATCCGGCATTTCTGAGTTTCAACCAGATTTCACTAACATGCACCAATTATTTTCCGTAAAATTTCTAAATTTCTATTGTATTAGTACTATATTTAGATTTTGTGGAAAAAGGACCGGTTTTTTAGCTGGGAGTTTCAAATTTCAACCAGATTTTTTACCATTTCCACCAGCTACCACTAACCGCCGATTCTCCTCGAATCCTGGATTCGACCATGGTTTCCTTGTAGTGATTCTTGTCCCCTGTCCATCCTTTGTCCCCCATCCATCCCTTGTCTTCCATCCATCCTCGTCTCCCACATTGCAAAAAAGCATCTGCTCAGTACAGTATTGTAGCAATATTGCATCAATACTAACTGCAATAGCTTCACAATATAATATTGATGCAATACTGCAACAATATTGTAAGCAATTAAAATAGACACAATTTTGTTACTAAATGTAAACAATATTACGTGCTATATAATAAAGTTGTATTGATATAGTAATGAAAGAGTCATACTTCAATATTGTATAATGCATCTGGAAAAGAGAACGTCTTCCAATTTATTTGTTTTTAGTTTATGAGAAAAAAAGAAGACTCCACATACGCATGGCAAGCCACAAGCTCTACAATTGCACCACACAATCTACTACAACATCAATTTCCTTTGAGAGGTCACCCATCTGGGTGCTATTCCAACCTAATGGCATTTAACTTCCAAGTTCTCATGGTGTATCCACATTTTTTTTGAAAAACCCTTGACAGCAAAAATTTCGAGAGCGTTAGAAGACGTCGTAGGGTGTATCCACATTTCTACACCACATAATCTAAGCCATGCACATGTAAATATTAAAATGAAATTTACCTAGTTATTCTCATTCTTCTTCATTTGATTTGTAAAATCAGCAAATTTTGAAGGCCACTTTGGCATAGTAAAACAACTTTTTTAGAATACCTTGGACTAAATAAAGCTGTTAAATTAAGTTAGTTTTCATTTTTTTTAAACCATTTCAAATTTTGATATCTCATTTAAGAGTTATGTACAAAATTATGAGAGGGTGTTTGAAAATGTTCAAGAAAATTTCCTTTTCAACCCCTCTTAGAACTTTGCATATAATTTTTTATTGGAGGCTCAAAATGTCAAAAAAAAACTTGGAAATGAAAGTTAACTTACTTAAGATCTTTTTTAAGATCAAATTTTTCTAAAAACAATTGCTTCACTGTTCCTTAATGGCCGCCAAAGTTTAGTAAGTTTAAAAAACACTACATTGTGGAAGACTAAGTTTTAAAAAAAAAAACCATTGCACAATATCCTCCAAGAAGTCTTGCAATCCCAATATGAGGTCTAATAAAAAATGTGATCATCAAATTGTCTTAAAACTATAATTAAGTTTAGCAAATTGATTGAACCATCATACTCAAATGTATATAAGTAGTCATAATATAAGAGTGAATTAGTAAAGTATAATTGTAATTTACAAACATATTGTAAATAACATTTGGGAAGGCAACACCTTCACATCCCCTTATTCTTCACCTCCCAAGGTGAAGAATGAGTCTTCTCCATCTTGAAGAATGGGCCCTTCACATTAAAGCAAGAGTACCAAAATCCTATTCTCTTGCAATACTTGCGTGGTATTGTTTTAATACAAAAAAATTATTGTAAATTGTACAGCTGCAATATACGTTCAAAACAATTCTTAGTTAAGAATATTGTTGCAATCAATATGACAACAATAATGAATTCTTCAATATTATGTGCACATATTTTTAGTATTGCAACAACATTATAATTGGATAGAAATAAAAAAATATAGCATTATTTGTGCAATACTATATCAATACAAACTTTATCTTAATTGATTGGTTGTTTGTAATATTGATTTGAGCAAATTTTAGTATATACCAATGCTGCAGTATTGTTTCAATGGGGCTCATTGCATCAACATTGCAAAATTATTAATCATTGCAATATTGCTAAAAGTACCAATTTTACAATACTATAACAACAAATTTTCAATATTGCATCAATACTTCAAAGGGGCTCATTGCATCAACATTGCAAAATTATTAATCATTGCAATATTGCTAAAAATACCAATTTTACAATACTATAACAACAAATTTTCAATATTGCATCAGTACTTCAAAGGGGCTCATTGCATCAACATTGCAAAATTATTAATTATTGCAATATTGCTAAAAGAGCCAATTTTACAATACTATAACAACATAATTTCAATATTGCATCAGTATTGCTGAGGACAAAAAATCTGTCAATGTTGTATCAATATTGTTGATATAGGGGGGTGTTTTCCCGTAGCCATCCTTGTCTCCCATCCATGCCCGTCTCCCATCCATCATTGTCTCCCATCCACCTCCCATGCACCTCCCATGCACCTCCCATGCACCTCCCAAACACCTCCATGCATCTCTTATCCTCCTTCATGCATCTCCCATCCGCACCTCATGCATCTTCCATCCGCCCCTCATGCATCTCCCATCTGCCCCTCGTGCATCTCTCATCCGCCCCTCATGCATCTCCCATCGGCCCCTCATGCATCTCCCATCGGCCCCTCATGCATCTCCCATCCGCCCCTCATGCATCTCCCATCCGCCCCTCATGCATCTCCCATCCGCCCCTCATACATCTCCATGCATCTTCCATCCCCCATACACCCCCGCCCCATTCCAAGCCTTCCAGCCTTCCATGCATCCATAGGCCCTCATAAGTTAGAATACATCCCTGTGCCTCCATTCTCACAATCCCATTCTGCAAAGCCAATTCAATTACAGATTTGGTTACAAAAACCATATCAATTTTCATTCATTTGCTTTTCATTTGACTGACAAAGACATCATAATTAAATGGGCTCATTTGGTAGTCTCTAATTGTTGTGCAATTGTTGAGTAATTATTTGTGTAATTGTTGTGACTTAGTCGAGCAATTGTTTATTGCGTGTTTTTCTTCTAGTCTCTACAACAGAATGGGCATTTTATGACTCTAAGTTATGACTATTGTGAGTCATTTATACCTCAAAATGACTCATGATAGTCATAACCCAGAATCATAAAATGCCCATTTTGTTGTAGTGAGTGTAACTGCCTAGTACCTACATCCGTGCCTTGACCATGCATTTGCGCCCATGTCTCCCACATACTTGAGTTTAACGCTTGACTCCATATTGATAACCACATGTATAACCAACATGTACAAGGTAAGTCCATGTTTGCCTTTTTAATTGTATTTTGAAATCAATTGTAATTTGACTACATTGGACATGCAAGAATTCAATTGGGCGCACGCGGCAAATGAGCAATTTCTCCAATGTGGCAACCATGGTCTTGCCACATGAATAACATAATTACTCCATGTATAATAACAAAAGCAACAAACTTGATAACCTTACTCCCCTAAATTTCTACTTTTCTCGTTTCATGAATTAAATAGTATTTAGTTGTAAAAGTTTAGAGTTTACAGAACTCTTTGATACATTTTATAATACAGATATTGTAATTCATTTGGTTTTTTTAAAATTTGATTTTGTTAATATCAATTATTTTTCATGTTTTTAACGAAATACATTTTACTTATCAAAATTGAATATTAATTATTTTTTGAATCAAAATTTGAAAATCTGTTTACTATATTCATTGTTTGAACCTTGCGAACTTGTTCCTGGCTTCTTTGTACGAAAACTACTTTAGAGAGGTGTGCAATTTGAAGAAGCAAAGGATATAAAAAATTCAATTGAGTGAGAGGTGGAGCTCAACATGCAATTTTTTGCAATATGGATGAAACGACTATAAAAGGAGCTAGCAAAGTGATTGCATAAAGCTCAAAGAATCTAAAAGAAAAGATTGAGTACAAAATACAAGAGTTAACCCCTAAATCCTTGAGTGTCCTCTCGGGGGGACAAATGAGATTTCACGTAGGTACCTATGGCCTCAATTTTTGTCCTAATTTCTTGAAACTTTTTTGAAGATAGGAAAACACATTACTTTTTGGAAAATATAATTTTCATTCCAATCTATGCCCAAAAGCCAAAGTTATGTCTAGATAAGCAAAAAAATTATGGAGATCAAGCAGCAAAAAAAATTTACAAAAACTTGAATTTTTTTTTTTTGAGTTTTTTTTCTCATATGTTATAGTTTTTTTCTACATTTGAAGCTTTGATTCATTTCATTTGAACTAGTTATGAGAAAGTTGTGGATAATCTTGTTTTTTGGGCAATTCAAGCATCTTTTTGAAAAAATAACTTATAAACTTCATTTTTGAATGCAACTTTAAAATTTTTTTCAAAAATAATTGTTGGAGAGGGTAAGTTTTGCTTTCTAGAACAATCTCACCATTGGGATTATTGCGTTTCAACTCCATTGCAAGGTTACTAACAATTTAAGTTTTTGTTTAGTTTCATACCTTCTTCCACCTAATGTTTTTTTTTAAAAAGAAAATTAATATTTTTATTTTGATATTTTTCCAAAGATTCTCAACTCAATTTCCCACCATAAAAAAATAAACCTCAAAACTTTGTGGTGCAAAAATTTTAAGTTAAAAAAGTTCAAAGTCAAATAATCTAGTCATGCAAGGTGCAAAAATGTTTTTTTTTACACTTCAAACGCAAATATCTTGCAATCTAGGAGGTCAAAGATTTTGAAAAAAATTCCCCACATTTTTATACTAGGTTAGTACAAGATCCTATGGCTAGATATGCCAAAAGACCAATTTTCAAACTTTTTACTCTTTGCAATAAAAATGGCAATTTTGAGTGTCTTTTGACAAAATAAAGGCCTGAGGGATTTAGGGTCAAGACAGTGTCAAAATTAGACATTGATGTTAGCAACATCAATATTGTTTTTTGTGTGGGAAGAATCTTATAAGATTGATAAAAATATAAACTTCACTTTCAGTGATTGGCATTTTTAACGCATAACAGTGTTTGGATGAGCGCCATACAAACCAAAAACCTTACAATTTGAAGGGTGTATTTGGATGATTTGTTTTTTAATACTTTAAAAACTCTATTTAACCCCTAAAGGCTCAAGCCCATTTTTTCTGTGAAAATCCGCCTAAATTGGCACTTTTGGAGGAATGAGTAGAATGGGTCAAAAAAACAATTTTTTTTGGAAATCCAACCACAAGATCTTGTCCTACACTATGGCAGGTACTTGTGGGAAAAAAACCAGCTCATTCTAAATGTAGAGGAGTGAATTATTGACATCTAGAGTGGAAAAAAAAAATTCTTCCCTGCTCCCTAAAATTTCAGAAGCCTTTGACAGTTCTTATATCAAAAAAATTGCTCTACGCAAAGTTGAGGTTTTTTTTTCCCATGTAGAAGACCAAGTTAGGTAAGTGTGGAAGAATTTTCAAATGAATTGGAGGTGTTAATCATACTTTGTAAAATCTTGCAATGCCATAAGGTCATGAAATTTGCATATACACAAGGCAAAATTGGAGGATTTATGTAAAATTCAAAATTTTGAATTAATTTGATCCAAATGGCAAAAACCAAGGAATCTTAGTCTACTACAACTTGGGAAAAAAAGGGTCAAAAAACAAATACACAAAGAGCTCAAAAAAGTAAAGCACCAGATTTTACAAGGGGCAAAAGGAATGGAGCGGTTTGGGAGTCCCATACCTACCAGCAAACTAAAACTTCTCATAGCTTTCATCTAAGCAATCAAAATTGAATGGAACCTTCAAAACGTCCCACACTTATATAATTCTAAAGAACCAATTTCAGATTTTTATTTTTAAAAAATGCAATTTATTTATTTATTTTTGGGTTGTCCAATTCTCCCCTGTTTTTTAGTTATTCATGCATTACTTTTACAATAAATGTCAGAATAAAGAAAAAATTAGATGCCCACTTAGGTCTTTGAATTCCCTACCTTCAATAAGAGTTTCAAAACTCACACAAAGTGGTTTAGTTGTAAGCACATGCCCAAAACCCTACTTGGCCCTCAAGGGACCACTTGGACCTTTAGGGGTTAATGAATAAAATCTAATAGGATTAGATACATTGTTTTACACTTAGCCATATCTTCAAGGCTTAAAAATATTTCCAATATTAGGATTGTGACCTTTGCCTTAATGAGATTTAAATGTATTGATTTCAATCTTTTAAGTAAAAGTTGCTTTGTTTGCCATTTAAGTGCTTGTTTACAAATTTGTAGAATGTGATCATGAATTGTTTTTGCAGTATGAAGAAGGGAATTGCTAATGCCACACCCTTGTGTGCATGTGATTTGAGAGTTTTCTACTATTTTTTAAAATTCAAGCGGTTCATCATTTATTCAATCATGGCATTATCACCTCTCAAAAGAAAGAAGAACAAATACAAATTTTTGTTGAACTTTTATTGCACCATTGTTATTTTTTTGATATACTTTTGCTACAAGTAATTCAAAATTCCTATATTTTTAGTTTCAAATTCAAGTACCTTTTAATTATTGAATAAAACCTTAAAATGATAAAGGTGAAACAAATCTTTTGATCCAAATTAAAAAATCAGCATTAAATTCTTTCATTTCATGCACAAAGCACACCTTGGGGTGTGGCATTAGCAATTTTGAATGTGGCTTTAGCAATTACCTATAAAAAAAACAACTTTAAATTTCTCCTCAAAGTCCTAATCATAATGTAAAATTTCCAACTCTTCTTAGTAACTAAATGTTTTTACATTATTTTTTCAAAGCATTACCATTGAATTATAACCCAAAGATCACAAAATACACTAGAAGAAAAAACTGTCCTAAACGACTAGTCCACGACAACTCAAATGTCTTAAACAATTATATAATGACTCAATTTCAATCGTTTAGAACATTTGCAATCATCGTGAACTAGTTGTCTAGGACAAGATTTCTTCTAGTGATACGACTTTTATGAATAATTAATATAGTGTTTCATAAACTATTTTCATGAACTATTTTATATTTTATATTTAACTTAGAAAGAGTCAATTTATTTATCAATAAAGCTTACTCAAATTTTAGGAGCTTCTTTGTTGTTCATGCAAGAGTGTTTAATGATCATTATTTGTAATCGACTCACCAAATAATTTGATCAATACTAGTCTAACATCATCAACTATAATATGTTTGAAAATTTAAATAGCTACCTTTTTATTTATTTAAAGCATACATCAACCTTCACATGATTAATCATAATCACGTGGATTTGTTTTTTACTTGGATTGATTATTGTCATTTGCAAGTTGAAAAGAATCAGCATAAGAACACAAAACAAATTGTGTTCTCCATACTTATTTTCACAAAATCAAGAACTTTTTTAGAGTAAGCCTAGAAAGATGCAATGTAGAATGGATGTTAATGTTTGATTGAAGTGACATAAGTTACTTACCTTCCCAATCTAAGAGACAATTTCAAGAGTTGTTTCCTTTTTATATTTCTTCATTTTTAATTTCTTTGTGCATTCACAAATCTACAAAAAATAAAATTCAAAATGTTAATGTAATGAGTATCAGTTCATTTTGTCTATAGTCAAAATATTACAATTTAATTTGTTTTGCAATGTACACATTCTTGGTTTTTTGTATACACTTACTAAACTACCTTTTTAGTAATCCATAATTTGTTTGTCATTGTCCTCTATACAAAATGTTGTGGGACTTTCTACTTGTCAAATGGCCAATGATGTTTGAAAACTTTGGCTACACAAAATCTTATATCATTTTATACTTGTAACAATATAATAGAATAGTATTTGTCTTTTGGATTTGTCATGTATCAACACAATATTGACATTTTGACTTCCATTGTAACAAGGACATATGTTCAATTTTGCAAAATTGTGTTTGAAGGTGACACAAGAAAATTAGAAATGTTATCATTTGTGCACAATTTTAATCAAAATACACAACAAAAACATGCAACACAATTGGCTATTTGAAATAAAAATGTGATAACAATGAGTTTTGAAGATTTTTCCAAGAATACATTAGTGTACTGAAAATTGTACAAATTTGTACAATTGCTTTGGCAAATAACACGTTGGTATATAAAACAAAAATAAAAGCACTTTAGGTGTTTTATTAGAGATCTTAATCCAAATTTTTAATTGGTTTGTAACTATAATCTCAATTTTTTTGGATATTCAATGGATTTAACAAGACAAAAAATTGTTTAATACAATGAAAATCATGAAAAGAGTACTTCAAGGGCAATTAAGTGTATGTTGCAAAAAATTGTGTAAGATTGAAAAGACATCAAATGCTGCTAAAAAGAGCAAAAAGTGTGTCATTTGTCATGTGATGAGACAAAGAGAAAGAAACTTAAATAAAAATAGAGAAAATGAGAGAAGGAAAACATATCTAAGACAAAGAACGCATCAACAAAGATCCACGTTATATGCTCAACAAACAAGTAAAAAACAAAGAGTGAAACGACAATATACACATTTAAAAAAAACTCAAACTCAAGCAACAAGGGGTCAAAGGTGTAGAATGTAAGATTATCCTTACACTTTTGTCCTGTGACTATATTTTGCTACGTTCAAGAGATATATTTATATTTACTATGTCAAAGATTTATAGTGGATGCTTCTATTAATAAAAATCATGGTTTGTTTGTGGCATTTTTTGATGATTAGTGTTAGAAGAAATTTTTTAGAGGGAGTTTTGTTTGGCATGGGCAATCCTCTTCTTGATATCTCTGCTATTGTCGACAAAGCATTTCTTGATAAGTATACCCTCTCCCATCTCACTTAATTTTCTCTATATTTTGATATTTTTGCACTAGTTATCTTTAGTTGTATGTAATGTCATGAATTTTGTTTTGTTTTGTTAAAAAATACCAAAATGACTATTGCCAATAAAACTGGTTTTAACAAGACCTTTGTATTTTACTTATAAATCAAATTTCAACATAACTTTATTAATTTCTTTGTTGAAATTAAGTATCTCTACTTTACAAATTTCATCATTATAGAGCATAATTTTAGAATTTCTAATGAATTTGCAATTTTGAAGTAACCTATAATTTTGGCTTCAACACATGGTGCTTTTGATTAGGTATGGAGTGAATCTAAATAATGCTATTTTGGCTGAAGAAAAGCATATGAGCATGTATGAAAAATAATATGTCTATAATTTTGTTGCATTTTATAAGTTAAATTAAGAAATTATAATAAACTTTTCATACTGGTTGTCTTGTAAATTGTATTATGATCATGGTCACAAAAACCTATGCATGTTTGACTAATTGGAGTCTATAAATTTGTGGATAATGTCATCAAGATCTATAAACATTTTTATAATTACTAAATTTGCAAATTCAACTCCAAAATCTTTGAAATTTGAAATGAAGGTACAAAGAACTAGCCCAAAGGCCAAATACGACGTACATGCTTGGAGGTAGTAATAAAAAGGAATACAAAAAAATCATTTATATTTTGAACAATTTTCATTGATTGAATTCTACTCTTGGTTCTTAAGCTTTGATTGTTGGTTTGATATGAACGTTCCTAAAAACTTGTTGATACCAAATCTTGAATTAAAATTTTGATTTGCACAGGTGCAACTCAAAATTCAATCAGGATTGCTCAGGTACAATTGACCTTTGCTAACATCAAGTTAAGCATTTCAATAATAAGAGTACCTAATTGAAAGTTGAATTGTAGCAAATCCTATTTATTGAAATTTTTGTTTTGTTTTTGCAACCTACACTTGAATTTTTTTATTAAATTCGACATGAAATTCCTTAAATGATTGCAAATCTTAAATTTAAAAAAAAAATCATAAAATGCAATAAAAAAATTAGGGTAATTTTCAACTTTGTATATTAAACCAATGATATTTACATGATGATGATAAAAGGATATTTGTGCTGATTTAGTATATAATCACCAACACAGTGGCTGTTACGAAAGCCTAAGGCAACAACGTTTGTAGGTGGAATAGGCAAAGATGAATTTGGAGAAAAGATGAAAAATCTTGCTGCTTTGGAAGGTATCAATGTGAGTTCTACTAAGTAGCACTAGATTAATGAGCAAAGACATGAATATATCATTAATTATTTTGCTTCCTAAATCATAAAAATTTATTGATAGGTCAAATTCTTATTCTTTTGTGTTTTGAAAGGTTTAAACTTGTCAATTGTTCATATCAACAATCACATTGAGATATTACTATGTTATTCCCTTTGAAAAATAACTAAATTATTTATAGTAATAAAATAGGACAATTGTTGCATTGCCATAGAAAGCTTTAAACCAAATGATTGAATCTTTTTTGAATGTGATAATGATGAAGATAGCCTATCATGTTGATCCTACTGCCGCAACTGGTTCATGTGCAGTCCTTGTTGTGGGAGGTGAAAGGTTAGTAAAAAAATTCAAAATTTGTAATTGAAATGTAATTTGATACAATCATTAGTTTGACCACCTTATAAGTAAATTATTCAAAGTATCACCACAAAATGGTACAATAATTGATGGAGTAAGAATAATTTACAATTTATTTGACAAATCCTTACCAATTCACTTATTTGTTTGCAATCATGATTGAGATAAATTACAATTGCTTATTTGTAGTCATTATTCAACTAGATTTGAATAGATGTAAATTATTTAATGTCACAAATCCATTGAGTTTTCTTGTATTGATGTTGTAGATCATTAGTAGCATATTTGGCAGCTGCAGGATTGTATAAAATTGAACACTTACAAAAACCTGAAAATTGGGCTTTAGGTGAATATTGGCCATACCACTCAAATGGATTTTACTTCTCCTATCAATAAAATAATGTCTATAACTTTTCTCAAATTAATCAAAAAAAGAGAATGTTATGATTGATGGACTACTTGTGATATCATACAAGGGGATGGGTTGAATCATATGGGGCAATGGGGAGAGGGTGTGTGTAGTTGAAAAGGCCCAATACTTTTATAGTGCAGGATTTTTCCTCACAGTGTCCCCTGAATCTCTAATGCTTGTGGCCAAACATGCAGCTGCAACCGGAAAGGTATCCCAACTCAATGATTGTGCTTGATTTTGTGATAAATCATTATATCACAAAAAAAACATTGATTCATTGCTTTTGTGAATATTGCGATGAACTGTTGATTTATAAATCTAACTTTTAAAAAGGATACATAAATTTATAAATTTAATATGCAGTTATGCACCATCAAAAATGATATTTTGTTGATGGGATGGCAGATTTTCATGATGAATTTGTCAGCCTCTTTCATTTGTGAGCGTTTCAAAGACACACTTATGGCAGCTTTTCCGTAAGCTAAACTGATTAGATAACTACTTTTTATTAGAACAAAAAATTTAATGCTTTATTTGAGTTATCTCAATTTGGATCTAACTTCATGAATATCTTTAGAGTGTTTATCTTCTTTTTTTTGTAAATTTTAAAAGTACTTTAGCTTCAGGCTTTTTGTGTATTCTATTTTCTATATGAAAAAATGCAAACTAATAATAAATGAATATCATTATCTTTGTGCTCCATAGGTACATAGATTACATATTTGGAAATGAAACTGAATGTAAAACATTTGGTAGAGTGCAAGGATGGCAAACAACTGATGTTGGAAGAATAGCTTTAAAAATGGCTGCAATGCCCAAAGTTTGTGGCACTCATAAACGTATTGTAGTCATTACACAAGGAGTAAATCCTGTTGTTGTTGCTGATGATGGCAAGGTATTAAGGCATTTTACCTTTTGTATTGCAATAATAGTACACTATCATTGTTATGCCATATATGATATTATGTGACATTTATATTCTAAAAGGTTCTAGTTTCCATGCATCACTTACATGACAACAATGGCAGATTTGTTTGTTTCCTGTGGTTATACTCCCCAAGGAAAAGCTTGTAGATACAAATGCAGCTGGAGATTCTTTTGTAGGTGGATTCATGGCAAATTTGGTATTTGGTAAAGATATAGCAGATTGTATAAGAGCAGGCAATTATGCAGCCAATGTTGTCATTCAACGTTCGGGATGTTCTTTTCCAAAAAAACCTAATTTTTCTTACTAATAAAACTATATTAGATTCTATAAATTTGTTTTTAGGTTAAGGGAGAACCTTCTCAATTCTAATAAAAATTTATTTTATTTTAGAATTATTCCAAAGAAAAAAAATAATTCAAACATTTATTCCCTAAATCAAATTTAGAATATTTTATGACCCTTTTGCTTGATGAAATTATATTTGATGCTTCTACAATTGTTATATTGCAAATACATTTACGTCATTTATTGATTTTTAGTATAAGTTCTAAATGTATCTTTGAATCATGCCAATATGATTCTATCAAGCTAGTGCATGATTTGCAATAATAAAAGTCTATCAATTGACTATCTATACATTTCCATTTGAGTTATTTTGTTGTGTAATAAAGAATTAATTCTATTTGTGATAGTTAGCTATATTGTGCATCCTTATCCAAAAGCACCATGAACTTCTTTAATTATTGAAATACTCATTCTTGGATTTTAGAGGATAAAACCATTTTTTTAATGAAAGGGTGCTAATAATGGTAAAAATTACTACGTTCCACAAAATGAACTTATTTTAATTAAATCCCATACACCAAAATAAACTTTGTTTAACCCTTTAAGGACCACACTTGTTTTCACAAAATCCACTAAAAATAGGGGCTATAAGTTTAGATGTGCAATTGACTCAAGTATGGACCCATTTTCAGTAATCCAACCATATAAATGGGAAGTACACCTTGTTTACTGTAAAGCACCAAAATTTCAGCTAGATCTACCTTTGGAGGTGAAACATTATAATGAATGAGTGAGTTGTATGCAGAAAATCTCTATTGTTTCATGCTTGTGTAGTTTTGAATGTTGAAGCTTCATGCAAGCTTGGATTGAAAAGAGCCTTACATTTCTAAAAAGCAAGGTTTCCCACCTTTACAATAAGATTGATTTCACACAAAATAGACAAAACCTAGCAATCACAAGGTGTAGCTAAGTGGACAAAAAGGGTCAAAAAACCCACTTTCTTTGCTACCCTAATATGGTTCTACAAGAAATTTGATGATTGCTTTGGAAAATCCAATTGGTGAAAACTATCAAAAATTGGCTTTAAATGTAGGATGACAAATTTTAAAGCCAAAATGAGAGCAATTTTTTAGTAGATCTTCAAATACTACAATTATACTACTACTGTATAGGAAAACAATACAAGCATATTTCTTAAGCAGTTTGAAATTTTTTAGAAATGTGCAATTGAAATATGACATTCTTCTTGCATACTTGATGTATTGTGTTGTTGCTTTGATCCATCTTTGACAAAATTAGATACGTATTTTGAAGCCATGCCATATAAACACCATTATTTGTCAATTCACATACCCAATTGCATTGTTATTTTTTTAAAAGGATGCAAGATTCTTGTAATCTCATACATTCTTCAAGACCATTCCAGATTATTGAGTGATTTCAACCTATAGGCCAAAAACCACCTCCAACAACCACAATATGGTTGTGTGGTCCTTAAAGGGTTAAAGTCATCTTAGTACAATTTGAGTTTTGCTATAAGCAAATAACCACTCTTTGCTTTTTGTTTTTGCATCTATTATATGCAAAGGACATGAAATAAGCACATCATGGGCCAAGGTGAAATACATTTATGAAATTCAAAATTATTTGCAAGCTTTAAGCATTTGAATGTTGTATTTATCAAAACCATGAAGCTAGCAATTCTAAATCTAAAGTGACAATTAACCAAATGCGGGTTATCCAAAATCTAGAATTGTTAGTTTAGAAATTGTTTTGATTTGCAAAATATTAAAAGACACTAGGTAAATACTTAGAGATTTTTGGAAACCATTAGAGGATATATCTACATTCCATGATACATACAAAGCACCAAGAGATACATATCACTAGTAGAAAAAGGAGGATTAAACAACTTCTGTTCACAGTTACAATGCAATTGTTTAGAACATGGTTTCATTGATATACAACTGGGAATGTCCTGCACTTATACTCTAGTAAAATCGAGTTGTATTACAAACTTGTGATTTGGTTGTTTTGGACACAACTGCAAAGAACATTGCAACCTTTCATCCATTGTCCTTTCAAAATTTTGGAGAGGCACTGCCCTCTTTGTATTTCTTTCTTTTTTATTGCAAGAAATCTTTTTCACTAATCCTAATGTATCCATTAATACACACTTGACATGCAAATGTTTGACTGCCACCTGTTGTATTTTTAGTTTCTTTGGTCAATTTTTAACAAATAAATGGACTAAGACAATTATATTCCATAATGCCATGTGTTACAAGTAGTAGTTGTACAGTTGTACTGCAATTGTAAAGAAATTGCTAGTATGTAGTTTTTGTAAAAATTGATTCAAATATAAATTCAACCAACTGTAAATCAATTGTTCTTCAATTGTCTTATAGTCAATTTGCAGTAAAGTTTAGGACTTATGTGATTCTTCACTCTCTTTTGGTACCCTAATACCATTACAATGTATAGTGAGTTTACGCTGATATGGGCAACTTGATTATATCTCCCAACTTGCATGCAAATTATATAGTTGCAAGACAGTTATATTTCAATGGTTTTTCTAAAATTGACCAGTTGTACTATTATTCTCACGCTATAATGACAAAATTGCATTTTAGTCGCCGCCCAATTGCAATTCAATTGTATTTTAGTTGCAATAGAGTTGCAAACAATTAACAAACAAGTATCAGCATAGTCATGATTGAATTGTAGTACAATTGATACAAATTAGTCGAAACTAATTATAAGAAACTTGCAAACAAAATTTTAAATAAGTCACGCTTTTGTGTACAAATAGTATATTGCAAAAGGGATTAAATTTTACAAGCGTATCACAAAATACCTACTAAAGGCTAGTTGCAATGCAATAGCAAATTGATCTTTCCGATTCATAAATAACTATATCATAGTATTGAAAACATAGGAAACATAAAAGAGCAAAGGCACACATGGTATATTCAAATGTATAAGATACAAATGGAAGAGATGAGAGGGTCACTCAACCCTCTCATCTATGTACTCTCCTAACCACTCTCCCTTCACCTAACCATATGGCATAATCACAAGCATGGGCTGATCCTTTCTATGAGGTGCCTCCTACCACATGCTCTCCCTCCAATGCTAAGTACTCCACCTAGCATATCTCTTTTGGCTTAGACCAAACTCCTCATGCCCTATTCCAACCTTTCAACACTCCCACTTTGCGAATGGCCAAAGTCTCCAATGCTCATGGCTCTCGTCAAACACTCACGTCTATCCCTTGCCAACAACGCCTTTGTAATCAAATCCGCCAACATGTTTACAGTTGGGCAATACTTTAATGTGATGCTTCCCTTTTCATCACGAAGTGGTGTTGCACTTCAATGTGCTTTGTTCTCGCATGGTATATCGGGTTCTTGGCAAAAGCTATGGCACGATGATTGTCACACAAATTCTAGGTGCCCTCACATCCTCACACCCCACATCCTCTACGAACTGCCTTAGCCATATGGCATCTCTTGTGCAATGGCTTGTCGCCATGTACTCTGCCTTCCTTGTGGATAAAGCCACCGTGGGTTGTTTCTTAGTACTCCATAATACCATGCCATCTCAAAGGCTAAATGTATATTCAAAGCATAGGGAAGATAGAAGAGCAAAGGCACACATGGTATACTCAAATGTATAAGATACAAATGGAAGAGATGGGAGGGTTCCCAAACCCTCTCATTTATATACTCTCCCAACCACTCTCCCTTCACCACACCATATGGGATAACCACTCTCATGGGCTGATCCTCCCTATGAAGTCCCTCCTACCACGTGCTTTCTCTCCAATGCTAAGTACCTCACCTAGCATATCTCCTTTGGCCTAGACCAAACTCCTAATGCTCTATTCCAACCTTTCAACACTCCCACTTTGCGATTGGCCAAAGTCCCCAATCCCCATGGCTCTCGTCAAACGCTCATGCCTATCCTTCGCCAACGCCTTTGTCATCACATCCGCCAACATGTCCTCAGTTGGACAATACTCCAATGTGATGCTTCCCTTCTCCACTTTCTCCCTCACAAAATGGTATTGCACCTCGATGTGTTTCGTCCTCGCATGGTGCACCGGGTTCTTGGCAAGAGCTATGGTACCTTGATTGTCACACATGATCAACGTGCCCTCCACGTCCTCACACCCCACATCCTCCAAGAGCTGCCTTAGCCACATGGCCTTTGTTGTGCAATGGCTCGCCGCCATGTATTCTGCCTCTGTTGTAGATAAAGTCATCGTGCATTGCTTCTTGCTGCTCCATGACACCATGCCCTCTCCAAGGCTAAATGCGTACCCCGTGGTGGACTTCCTGTCATTGGCATTGCCAGCCCAATCTGCATCACAGTATCCCATTAAGCGTATGTGCCTTCCTCCCAATTTCAACTTCACATGAGAGGTGCCCTTGAGGTACCTCATGATCCTCTTCACTGCCATCCAATGACTCCATCTCGGCCTTGCCATGTGCTGACTCACCGTGCTAATGGCAATAGCCAAATCAGCCCTTGTAGCCACCATGGCATACATCAATGATCCAACCGATGATTTGTATGGCACACTCACCATCCTCGAAGCATGCGCATCATACTCCTCCATACTGAGCTTCACCAACCTCACCTTGGTGTCCAATGGAGTACCAATGGGTTTGCAATCCTCCATGCCAAATCGCTTAAGCACCTCCCCCACATACTTGGCTTGGCTCATGGTGATGGTCCTCGCACCTCGATCTCTTGCAAACTCCACTCCAAGGCAATAGTGCAACTCTCCCAAGTCCGTCATCTCGAACTACGCCTCCAACTTGGCCTTCAATGCACCCATGGTCTCCCCGTTGCTAGAGAAAATGATCAAGTCATCAACATACACAAGCACAAGCATCACATGGGCTCCCACTTGTGCAAAATACAAGCTATGGTCAGCCACACTCCTCTCAAAGCCAAAATCCAAAAGACTTGCATCAATCTTTTGGTACCATGCTCTTGATGCTTGCTTTAGTCCATACAAAGACTTTGTGAGCTTGCAAACTAGGTGCTCATGACCACGTTGCACAAACCCCTTGGGTTGCTCCATGTAGATGTCCTTCTCGAAGTCGCCGTTGAGAAAGGCCGTCTTGACATTCATTTGATGCATCTCCAAATCCAACGAAGCTCCAAAGGCCACAATGCACCGTATGGTGGTGAACTTGGCCACGGGAGCAAAAGTCTCGTTGAAGTCCACTCCTTGGATTTGAGAGAATCCCCTTGCCACCAACCTTGCCTTGTGACGCACGATCTCTCCTGTGGCATCTTTCTTGGTTTGAAACACCCATTTACATCCTACGGCCTTGCGAAATGGAGGAAGGGTGGTCAATTCCCATGTGCCGTTGGCATGGAGAGAGTGGTACTCCTCCTCCATGGCTGCCTCCCACTTGCTTGCATCACGAGACTCCAAGGCCTCTTCAAATGTGGTCGGGTCATAAACAAGGGCTACATTTGCATGATCTCAGTTGGAAGATGGTTGAGGAAAGATGTGGTTCTTCCACCACTCTCCCAAAGGCTTGCTTACCCTTGTGGACCGCCGCACGCCTCCCACATGTTGAGTACCTCCCTCTTCAGCTCTTGCAACAATGCCTTGTGTGTTCTTCTTCTTTGTGACTTTCTTGGGCTTGGAGCCCTCATCGCCTTGGCTTGCACTTGCATCCTCCACAAGATCACCATCTCCATGCTCGAAGGGGTGGTCCTCATCGTGTCCATCATCATCATCATCATCCAAGGGCGTTGGAGGTGTGTCCACAACAAGGTCGCCACTACTCCCACTTGGACGCAACTCCAACTCTCTTTGCAACTCTCCATGCTCACAGAAGGTCACATCACAACATCAGATGATCTTTTTGGACTCTAAGCAAATCAATCTATATGCTTTGGAGCCCTTACAATATCCCAAAAACAAACACCTTACGGCCTTTGCATCAAGTTTGGTTCTTGATGCATCGAGGATTTTGGCATATGCAACACACCCAAACACCCTGATATGTGCTACCGAAGGCCTCCTGCCATTCCACGCCTCTTGTGGAGTTTTGCCATGCACCGCACTAGTAGGGCATCGGTTGCGAATGTACACCGCGTTGCTCACCGCCTCAACCCAATACTCGAACCCAAGCTTTTGGCCATAGATCATGCTCCTAGCCATCTCCACAATGGTGCGATTGGCCCTCTCGGCCACTCCATTTTGCTGCGGTGTATGTGGAGTTGAGGTTTGATGCACAATACCTTGGGCCTTCAAGTAGGCCTCGCATTGGTTGGAAATGTACTCCCCGCCGTTGTCGGACCGCAATACCTTGATGAAGCACTGCGCCTCCTTCTCCACCAAGGCTTTGAACACATTGAATTGCTCAAAGCACTCACTTTTGGCCTTGAGAAAGTACACCACACCTTTCTTGAAAAGTCGTCAATGAAGGTCAAGAAGTACCTCGCCCCACCCAATGATGTGGTTTTCATGGAGCCACACACATTTGAATGCACAATGTCTAAAGCCTTAGTGGCACGTGTGGCACCATACTTTGGAAAGGAGTGCCGTTGTTGTTATTGAAAACATAGGGAAGATAGAAGAGCAAAGGCACACATGGTATACTCAAATGCATAAGATACAAATGGAAGAGATGAGAGGGTCACCCAACCCTCTCATCTATGTACTCTCCCAATCACTCTCCCTTCATCTAACCATATGGGATAACCACACTCATGGGCTGATCCTCTCTATGAGGTGCCTCCTGC